>PVJO010023155.1:0-26988 GCA_004026905.1 Hystrix cristata | reverse complement strand
TTGCACAGTCTGCAGCTATTACAAAATGGCATTTATTCTCAATGAAATGCTGAGCTTTCTTTTTCACTTTTCCTAATTAGTAGTGGAACCAGAAATTGCAAGCTGTCAAATATATGTTTCTTTATTGTTACCTTAAATAGAATAACTTCATATTAATTACCTGGTAGCAGCTGACTAAGTCAATTACAATAAAGTAGGGCAGAAAATATTCCATAGTAATTTGGAGAGACCATAGAGAGTTTTAAAATAATCTAATTTCACCTTCAATTGCTATTTTGATAAACATACAAGCAGAAGTCAAGAATATTAAAGTAAGGGAAAAACATATAAACTTGAAAAAACAGTTTGAATTACTTATGATCTTACAAAAACACAATG
Source organism: Hystrix cristata (assembly GCA_004026905.1). Classification (NCBI taxonomy): domain Eukaryota; kingdom Metazoa; phylum Chordata; class Mammalia; order Rodentia; family Hystricidae; genus Hystrix; species Hystrix cristata. Next base: position 26,610 of record PVJO010023155.1, on the reverse strand, counting down.
AAATTAAAATTAGAATTCAGGAGATTGTGTGCCACATTTTAAATTAGTCCAATGAGTTTTCCTTTGTTAAGTCAATATTTGCAGTGCCTTTCACACATATAAACAATAATTCTCTTTCACCAGAGATTTTATCTTTATGGTAGGAAAATATTAATACCCAGGGTGTTTTATTACAGGCCTTGGTGCCACATTCTCTTTGGAACTTCATATTAGTTAACAAATATATGTTGTATGGATCAGAGGGATAAAAGTGTAAAACTACATTTATGGACTTCCTACCATAGATGCCTATTTAAGAATTTGAGTAAGACTCATTAAAAGAGCACTTTGTTAAGTATTAATTACAAGATGAGTGTATCTACCTGTAGTCTTCAGTATAAACAGTTCTGAGCTGGATTATTCACATGCTTATGTCTAAATATCACCGATCCTATAGGTTCAGGGTTATGTTCTTCTTTACTGCTAAGAAAACAAAGTGTCAGGGAGGCACTGAGAGGTGAGCCTACCTCTATGGAACCCTGAACCTATGTCTTTTTAAAAAATTTAATGTAATAAACACAGTGCTTGATTTCTGGTTTGCATTAAATAATTCATTAGATTAATTTTGTTATTAACCTCAGATTCAAAAAGCCATTGAATTTTAAGCTACTTTGAAAGAAAACCCATAGCTATGCATTTAATATTAAACAAAATAATTAAATTTTGCTGCAATGAAGTTTACCCTGTTCCATTTAGATTTATGGCAGAAGTAGGTATTGGCAAGCATAAATTTAGATAACATGTATGGAAGCTCAATAAAAATACTGTGAAATTATGGAGGAAATTCAATAAATATAATGCAAAACAATGAATATCTGAATGATATAAATTGCATTTATAGCAAACACAGTAAGAAAGGAAACATCTGCCATAACAAAAATTTAACATTATAGCATTTTTTACAGATTGAGATGTGATCATATTTTATTTTGGTTTATTTTAAATGCAGCAGTAGCACTTTCTTTGTCTCTTTAGCTAATTTGGGACATAATCTCAAATGCCATTCTTAATTTGGTTAATAATTTCAAAATTCCTTTAGTGTCTGCAATTAAAGGCGATTCTAATAAGGATGTTTTGATCTAGAGTATCTCCTTGTAGAGCTGGATCTGTCTTCAGTGTGAGAGATGATGGTTCCATCCCTGGACTCTGCTTTCCTTTTCACCTAAGGATAGTAATAAAGAGCTTCTGTGGCAAGTTCATGCCAAAGGCTCAGTGGTGGTGGAATTTCATTGATCTGTGCATAATCCCTATCTCTTACCTAACTCATAACCAGTCACACAACGGCTAAAGCCTATTTTTCCAAAAATGTACAGATCAAAGCAAGTATATTTAAAAACAGTAGCATAATTTGGAGAGTTAGGAATTTTACCATTTGAAAACTAAGAACTTGCTGGATTTGCCACTGTTCATGAATTTCACAGGAATGAAGTAGAATATTATAACCTAATAATAAATAATAAAAATATTGACATATTGAATTATTAATTAAACCACTAAGAACAAATAATATTTTTCTGTTCTAGTACAATATTTTCATGTTTTTTAAACTCACTAGAAATTACCTAATTTTTTTTTTTAATCAATTTTATTGGGCTGGTAGCCAACATCTTTTTTTTTTTTTTTTGTGAGGGTTGCTGGGGATTGAACTCAGGACCTTGTGCTTGCTAGGCAAGCACTCTACCACTTGAGCTAAATCCCTGCCCTGGAAATTACCTAATTTAGTTCAGGATTTTCCAAAGATATTACAAACACCTGAGGTGAGTGAGAAGCAGGCTGTTGTGTGTAGATACTGCTGTGTGGTTTTATTCACATACACTTTGAATCACATTTTCTTTTTTCTCTGAGTCCCACCATGCTTGCACTGGACATATCGCTGGGAAGGGTTGTCCCACTGGGAAGGGTTGTCCTTATTCTTTATTTCATGGTGACAAAATGATTAAATTCATATTGCTTTAATTTTCACACGTTTTGTTAATGTATTAACTATCTGCATCCAAGTTAAGTGAAAGAAGCCTTAAATCAGGGTAACTCAGTTATGTACTGTGGATAGTTTTGGAAATTATGTTCTTAATAATGAAGTAAACTTGTTCTTTATGATCTGTTTTTAATCAGTTTAGCTTTTTATTTAACTCACCAGCTTTGTGCAAAATTGATGAGGTTCAAAACTTCACAAAAAGATTCAACACTCATAATACTTCCACTAATTGCTTGCTTCAGGGGTGATTCTTAGTGGTAAAAAATAGCAATTTTTTTTAATTCTTCCCCAGTAACAGTTGGACTTCATTTGCTAATAGCTACTTATATTTATTTGCGGCTCTTTAGAGCTGCATTTCTACCAATCCAATTTTACAGATGAAACATCAGTGAGGTTAAGTGCCTTTTAGAGTATCACCCAGTAGCTGAATTAAAAGCTGAAATTAGAATTACAAATTTCAGTTTTTCTGTGTCACTAAGTCTTGTTGCCTTGGAAAGCCTTAAGTGAATTATTTGTCAATTTTCTGAAAACCTATCAAATTTCATGAAGAAGTTTAAATATATTTTTCAAGGTAAGTCCTATAACATTTAAATGCAATAAATGTACATAATCAAATTCAATATCAGCTTTTTAATTTAATAAAAATTTTAGCAGGAATAATCATTAGTATAAGTCTATGTTTTTAAATCATGAAAACTTGAATTAATTTGCCGTTAGTTTTATAAATAAAACATGAATTGTTCACAAATAATGGCCTACAAAATTGTTAAGTAGGAGTAACAAATGCTTTATTTAGCCAATCATTACATTCAATTTCTGTTAAACATAGTTATGCTAAAGATTATTTGAAACTTGTAGACTATTAATTTGAAGCCAATTTCTACCCATAAAAAGCTAATGCATTAGCAAAGTGAGTTATAACACATGACCTCTAATTAAAAATAAATCATGTGTTATAGTGTTTAAAAGTGACTCTGAACTGAATTCATTTTCATGTGAATAATCATAATACTTAATGAATAACTTAATAATATGTAATGTGACTTGGGATAATTTTTGGAGAATGGGCATTGACTCGTAGAAGACTTCAGAACATTTTAATGTCTTCTAATAGAGTTCTGGTTATAGAGAAGAGATCAAAGATTTGTAACTTCATTCTCTTAAGAAGTTTGAGTGTTTGCCTTAACTAAGGCAGTACATCATCCCTGTGTTGATGCCTCTGTATTTCACTGAGATTTGTGACTTTGCATAGTGTCAACATTGCTCATAACATTGAGGATCACATCATTTTGAAAATAAAAGAAAACATGGAGGAATCATTTAACCTATCCTTTTTATTTTCAATGGTAAAATATAACTTCACAACAGTATAGCTGCCTTCTGTATGTTACATTGTTCACACACAGTTTTGTCGTTTTGTATTGTTTTGCTCCATGTTGTGAGGGACTATAGGAGGGATGGCTTTACTAAGAACTCTTTTCCCAATCCTCTGCTCTTGATTCTTCCACAGAGATTTTTTTCTTAAAAGCTGTATAATTGAGAAATGTGGTTTCAAGCTGGAAATTTGGCTAAAGTTTCCATCTATGAAATATGAAAAATAATTTCTATACCATAGCATTTCTGTAAGATACATGAGAAAATCTATATAAAGTACCATGCCGGCAATTGACTTTCTCTTACGCCACAACCGTTGTTCAGTATCTGGAGTGTTTACTAAAAAATGTGCATGTGGGTATTTCTGCAACAAAAGTGTCCATGATCCCTCCGTTCAGTAGCTTCTTGTGGATCTTAGAGCTTGAGTTTCATGAGTATTGTAGGTAATTCTGTATTCTCCCATTTTTCTTCCTTTATACACCACTCATTTATGTATTAAACATCTCAAAAAGAGATAGAATCCATAGTTTAACTCTTTGCCCATCCCCATGCATATAAATTATTAGGAAGGTTGGAGAAAGACCTATGCTGTTTTGGCTGTTACGAAGGTAATAGTCCTTCCTATGTGAAAAGGACTGTTGTCCTAATACTGGAAAGGATCATTTAAAAAAATGAAGCATTTTAGCTACACGTAAAGCATTTTATATTTTTCACAAATAGAGTACTTATTTGAATTTGCATTTTTGAATTTCATATAAATTAAATTATTTCATGTGTATATTTCTCTCACCCACCTTGGTGAGTTTTAGATTCATTAATGTTCATATCAATAGTTCACTTCTTTTTGCTGGATGCTATTCCACTCATGGATATACTACAAAGTGTTTGTTCAGTGGATGTTGGATATTAGAGTTGTTTCAACCTTGAAGTTATAAAATGTAAAGTTGTTCTGAATATTTGGGAACTTGTGCTTTCATTTATTTGTTGTAATATTTTACCTGAAGACCTAAGATACGATATGGGTATGTTTACCTTTTGAGGAAACTGGCAAACCTTTTTGTGACGTGGTTTTTACCATTTTTCACTCTCCCCATCAGTGAGTCAATATTTTAGTTACTCCACACTTTCACCAACACTTGATTTGGTCAAATTTTTAATTTTTTTCTTAAAAAAGACTTTTAATAGTACATGTTTGCATTACACAATGATTACATTCACTGTAAGAAATTGGTACATGTATATAACATAATTCAATTGTTCACTTTCCCTCCACCCTCATTACTTTTTGAGCATCAGATTCATTCACCTATCTTGAAGATCCTATAAAGGCAATTGTCGTATATATAGATTGAAAATCAGACGAACAGACCAAAGAAAATTTAAAAATTAAGAAAATTGCTCTAAGTCAAAGTACTTTTAGATATACAATTACAAAGTACTCTTTGATATATCATCCACGCTGGATTGCAATACTGTGTCTCTCTCTCCCCCCTTTCTATTATCTGTCTTTTATTTTGTAGTTTATGTATACTGAGTTTTTCGTATAAGAGAAACCATGCAATATTTAAACTGGTGTGTCTGAGTTACTTCACTTAACATTATGGTCTCAAGGTGCATCAATTTTCCTACAAATGACTCAAGTTTATCCTACTATTCTTGGCAGAATAGTACTCCATCATCTGTTTTTTGTTAATTTTATTGGTACATTTTAGATATACATAATGATCATATTCATCATAGGGAATTTGTGCCTGTGTATAATATATATGTCTTTTTTCCCAACCCCCCCTCCATTTAAGCCCTCTTCCTCTCCTATTTATAGAAGCTTTGTTTCCATTTTTTCCTCTACTCTCTTTTTTCTTTTCCTCTCCTTCTTCCCCTCTTCTTGTTCTCCTTCCCATTTGAACATTTTCTTCCATATCTATTATACATTTTGATCCTTATTTACACTTTTAGTTTTAGTACCTCGTTTGTTATAATTTTCTTATTGATTAATGATATTCACCATCTTTTCTTTTATAAAATATTGGGATTAAATTGAAATGAGGCATTCTGCCCAAATTTAAACTGTGTATAATCATTTATTTTAACAAATGTGTATAATTGTGAAACAAGGAAAACTCAAAATAATGAATATATCTGTGTACCATGAAATTTTTCTTATGTTGCTTTGTAATTTTCTTTCACACATTATGTAATATTCTTTCACACACCATGAATCCTGTAGTAACCAAAGATCTCTCCAGAATTATAGATTTGTTTGCATTTTGAGAGTCTCATCAATATAATCTTAGAGAATATACGTTTTCTACTTTTGCTAAGATCTATTTCCCATGTTTTGCTATTGGAAATAAATTTACTAAGCACATTATTGTAAAAGTCTTGTGTAATCTTGATTTCTTTGGGGTAAATACCTAGTAATGGAGGCTAGATTATACTGTATGTGTGTAATTAGCATTTCAGGAAATTTTCAAAGCATTTTTCAAATTTCTTATATATGTTATGCTCTTACAATAAGTCTACAAAATTTTCAGTTGGTCCACATCCTCTCCTGCACATTCGTCAGTCGCCTTAACATTAGCTACCACGTAGTTGGGCAGTTGCATTTCATTCTGATTTAACTTTTATTCATTCGTTGACTAAGGATGTGGTACGATTTTTACATTCTTATTTGATACTCATATGAATCCTTTGCCTGTTTTTAATGCACTAAGTTTTGAGAGCTGTGTTTGCATTGATCACATACGATTTGCAAATATTTTCTCCTTATCCGAAGCTTATCTTACAATCATTTTATTCACTTCATTTTCGCATCTCCCAAAGTTACAAATGTTTTCTCTTTTATTTGATTGTAGAAAATTCAGAGATTTGATATTGCCTTTGGGGGTTTTATGATCTAATGACAGATAAACTTTGAATACTGTTAATTTTGTTCTCTATAGGTCTGTCCAAATATTTTAGCACATTTATTAAAAATGTTCTTGTCTCCACACTAAATTTTGTTTCCATCATTTAAAAGATAGTTGTCCGTATAAGTATAGATCTATGTCTGGGCTCTCTCTTTTATTTTATTGATCCATTTGTTTACCTCATCCTTAAAAATGCCTTGAAAATAGGTGACATTCCTCCAGTTTTGTCATTCTGTTTCTAACTTGTCTTGGCTATTTCAGTAAATTTCATTTATGAATGAAATTTGGAAAAATCTGTCAAGATTACTACTAAAGTCATCAGATTCTGAGAGGTTTTTAAAGGTTTTTAACATAAGTTCAATTTCTTGAAGAGATTTAAGGTTTTGCTAATTGCTTTAGAAAACGCTGATGAACGAGTCTCTTCTCTTGCTTTTCCATCACTTTTCAGATGTTGTGCAGCCATCTTCATCGCACCGTTTTCTCTGAGGAGTCGGAGCTCTTACGGTCTTTTTCAGAGTGTGCTTTTCTCCTCCGATTTCTCTTAAGGTGCTTTTTTAAGAGTCTTCATGCTCTACCGACTGAGCTAGCCGGGCGACACTTAAGGTGCTTTTTTAAAGTCCGTGGTTTTAAGTAATTTGTTTATAAGTTTCTTCAACTGGATACATCTGTCATTTTAAGCTTTTTCATCAAGCTTAGACAAATTTTGGCCATTATTCACTATTTTTGTTCTTGTCAATTGTGTCTTGGACTCCAATTACACATGTACTTACCTGCTTTAATTTATCCCTAGTTCATATATACTACATTCAATTCAGTGTGGTCCTTTTGTCTTTGTTTCCTTTTGGATTGTTGTAATTGCTCTGGCTTTGGTATTTCTTTCGAATTTTTAATCTGCTGATAAACTCAACCACAGTGACACTCTGAATTAAGTGAATAAAAATATCTACCTAAGAAAGGGCTAAAGTGTAAATGCCCTGCTTTCCTTTTGTTCTATGTTTCTAAACAACAAATAATCCAAAGATTGGTCTTTCTGCTTATCTAACAAATCCAATCAAGAAATGATGTTTAAAATATTTTTAAAACCTAACAATAAATGTAGTTTAATTTTATAAGTAATTCACTGCTTTTGCGAAGAATGTATTGGGAGCGTAATTCAATTTTCTGCCATTAATTATTAATAGTGATGTATCAATAATTAGATGACAGTAGGAAAGTGATATCTAAAACCTTGATTGAAAATATATCCACATTGATGTTTTTAAGAAAAATTGATAACAAAAACTACTTTTAGAACCTGAACATCCGATAGTAAAATGAATACCATGCAACTGAAATTAAGAAGTTACTCTAATTCTCTACAAATTCTAGGTACAGAAAAATAATACTAAGTATGTCAGATTTTCTTCTATGTTGCTGAAAATTCAGTGTAAGTGGGTTTAAGTAAGAATAAAGTTTACAACACTTGACCACTTTCTTCCCTTTCCCAATATAATATATTTTAGTCTTTATTTACGAAGGGAACAATGGAGGGAGAGGGGGAAAGGAACAGAGGGATGGGAAATAAGAAATAGAAGGAAAGAATGGAAACAAAGCTTTTGTAAATAAGGAGGGAGGAAGGCATGAAGGGAGAAGAGGTAAATGGGAAAAAAGAAGCAACAAGACATATCATGTACAGGTGCAAATCTCCTATGATGAATGTTATCACTATGTATATCTAAAATGTACCATTAAAATAAAAATTAAAAAAAAAATTAAGGAAAAGAAAGCAAAGAGCTACCAAAAATAAGTTAGAGTTTCTATTCTTTGTGTGTGTATTTTGTTTGTTTGTTTGTTTGGTTTGTTTTTTATTGAACCAATATTTATTGGTACATTTTAGATATATATACAACAATTACATTCATCATAGTTAACTTGTACCTGTACATGATTTATCTTGGATTTTTTTTACCCCCCTTCCCCACTCTTTCCTTCAACTCCACTTCCCCTCCTTATTTACAACAACCTTATTTACATAGAGTTTCTATTCCTAATGGAAGTTATTCTGACTGAGCTGAAGTGGAATCTCATAGAGTTTTGATTTCCATTTTCTTAATGGCTAAAGATATTAAATATTTTTCATATACTTATTGGCTATTTATACTTCTCTTTGTAAGTGCCTGATTAATTTATTTGCACATTTATTGATTGAGTTATTTGGGTGTTTTTTGGTGTTAAATTTTTCATATTTTTTAAAGATATTTTTGATACTAATCCTCTTCAGAAGAATATCTGACAAAGATCCTCTCCCATTCTGTAGACTTTCTCTTCAATTTCTTGTTTCCTTTGCTGTGCATAACTTTTTAAATTTAATATAGTCTCATTTGTTGATTCTTGCTATTATTTCTAGTGCTATTTATATCCTATTCAGGAATGCCTTTGACAAGTGTTTCCCCTACAGTTTCTTCTGCATGTTCCAAATTTTCAGGTTTTATACATAGGTATTTGATCCATTTTCAGTTAATTTTTGTGCAGGGTGAGAGCTAGAGATCTAGTTTAAATATTCTACATATGAATATCCAGTTTTTCCAGCACCACTTGCTTGAAAGATTGCCTTTTCTCCAGTGTATGTTTTTGGTTCCTTTATTATTGGTTGGCTGTACTATTTGTATGTGATTGTTTCTGTGTGTTCTATTCTATTTCGTGTTATTTGTGTCTAGTTTTGTGAGAAAACCATAATGTTTTGTTATTATGGCTTTGTAGTATATTGTAATTGTTACTTTTCTCTCATTGCTGAGACAAAGTACCAGACACCCAAAGCTAGGGGAAGAAAGGTTTATTTGGCTCACAGTTTGTAGAGGTTTCAGTCCACAGTCAGCTGGATCCGAGGCAGGGTGGCCTGGCAGACAGGCAGAAGGCAGCCAGGTAAGCAAGGGATGCAAGCAAGGGGACTAACCAGCTTCTTCCTGTACCTTGTATTTTATCCAGGTTGCTAGGATTAGGGCGGTGCTAAACCAATCAGTGGATCCATTTAGTAATCACATGCCCTTAATCCCAGCATCTCACACTCTAGATCCAGCTACCTCTTACCACATGAGGCTTTGGGAGAACATCTAGACCCAAACCATAACATATACTTTGAAATTAGGTATTATGATGCCTCTCACATTTCTGTTTTTGCTCAGGATTGCTTTTGCTATTCTGATTCCTTTTTGCTTCTGTATAAATACCAGCATTGTTTTCTATTTCTAGAATATCATTGTATTTAGATGCGATTTGTATTGAATCTGTAGGTCAGTTTTGGAAATATGAGACGTTAACAATAGTAATTCTGCTGATCCATGAATGGAAGACATCTTTTAACACTCACATAAACTGAGTATGTAATCTTTCTATAAAATTCATGGATTTATTCTTTCATGTTTTTGTTTTCTTTCTGCTCCACTTTACAATGTCCAAGGTGGCAGATAAAGCTTCATTCTTCGTTGTTTTTTTTTATTTTTTAATATAAACAATAGCAAGAAGAAAGTGGATAAAGGAGAACACACTTTATGAAATTTCACAACAACCTACACACAACCAAAGTGTGTTCATTTATATGGCAATGGCCAGAACTTAGTAAGCAGGCCACATTTAATTTAAAGAAGAGATTTGTCATTTTTCATGTCACAATGAGCTAAATATCATGTAGTCTAACAAGGAAAGAAGACCAAATATTGGAGTAGGTAACAAGTAGCCTCTACAGTAACATGCTTAGGGTAAGAATTTACTGTACTATGTATAGTACAGACACGTTATTTACTTAAGGAATTTAATCTCAGGAGACATAATGCCAAGAATTATTTGAAAGGATAATTTCATCCTTTTAGCTGCCACATTTAAAGGGTCTAATATATAATGTATAGTAAGCCACAATAAGGGGACATATTTCCTGCAACAAAGTCAAATCTCTTACAAACGTTTTCCAAATTTTAAATTACCCTTAAATAACTAATTCTTAAGGAAATATATATATGTATAATCAAACTTTTATGAAATTCGACAAATACATATGATTTTCCCACCCACACATTTCAAATGGCGGGATTTCATTTTAAATCTCTTGGCTGTTGAACAGTTGGAGAGCTTACATATATATATGTGTGTGTGTGTGTGTGTGTGTGTATAAATATATATATATAATATCCACAACATATACACACATAAACATATGTCCTTAAGTATATATGGTGTGCATATATATGCGTGGTGTACAAATATAGACATAAATATATCCACACACATATATATGGTGGTATGCAAAAAATTGAATAATGATAAAATTCATTTGCCATTAATTGACTGTTTATATATTTCGAGACACTAAGCATGGTGTCTGGACACTAAGTCTAGCACAACAGTCTTTCCTATAATTTTATCAAATTATTACTTTTAACAGCCATACGGCGCATGTATTGTATTTATTTTACAGATAAGGATTTAAGGTCAAGAGGGTTTTTAATATTTTCATGAAATAAAATAAAAATGAACACCTCACCCACAAACTGAAAGGACATTTAACACCTCAGAATTCTAACCTGAGTTCAATTTTCTAGCATTAAAATATTACTAAGTCAAAGATTAGACTTTCATGGGTAAACATGTGTTAATTTCTTCAAATAATGGAAGTCATCAGAGAAATGTAGTTATCTTTTTCTTTACTCTAGGAAATGAGGAGTATGAAGGTGTGATACTTTACTGAAATCTGAAAAATAAATGCATTGAATATTATGAGTATTTTATCTTGCATACATATTATGCATTTTATTGAGCTGAAAATTGAGAAAATTCATTTACTAAGTCTCACTTAGAGCAAGACTATTACAGAAAATGAATGAGAAGTGTGTATTAAAAAATTGGAAATGAAATGCAAATGTAGCAAAAACATACAATTTAGGTTGATTACAGTATAGGTCAGCTTGGCAGATGAGCTTCTTGAAATAGATGATCAAGATTGTATAAGTTAATTCTGTGGCATGCTGAGACATAACAGGCACTGTTTTTAATGCCCTGCACCAGGAAGCACATAATTACTGCTGTTATTATGGAGGATGTGAATGTGGTCTCCTAGCAATATGCTAAACATCCTCTCTCAAGCATTTTAAGAGCTTCATCTGCTCTACTTGCTAAAGTTTTGATTCACATAGAAAGCAGCAATTAAAATCCAAAAGAAGTGAAAGTATTCCTAAAGCAGTAAGTACCTGTATATATGTATAATTTACATTTACTCATATAAAATCTCTATGAGATATATATATATATATAATTTAAGCTAATATCAATTTTAAGATTAATTCCTACTGAATGCGTGAGAGGAAATATTTAAATATCTGTTCTATGGGCAGGACGGTCTTAATTCTAAAGAGTTATAGATACTAATATACGCGATAGAGAACCTAACAGTAAAATAAAAACTTATACAATTAGTAAGATTGTGTTTGTTTGAGTTATTAAATGCTTCTTTCCTGTTTTAAAGTATATTATCTAGAGCTTTCCTTTAAGATGCAAACTGTTCTTGTGTGTTTACAAAATACATTTTGACTGACAGATACAACTTAAAATGAAATTCAAATATTGAAGTAAAATACAATCTGAGAAAGGAAATCACTGCAAAAATTAAGTAAATGATCATAGAAATTACATTTTAGAAATAAATAACCCTCTAGATAGCATGATTTCAGTTTCGATCTTCACTCGGTACGTATTTTTATGAGTAAGATTTGGTAGCAAGTGCCAAAGCTTTTCCTCTGAAACCTAGCTCAATCAGTGGGCAGTAAAATATAATTTAAAGCTAAACAGTTCTTCTAGGCAAGTATTTGCCTCTAAAATCATGAAATGTAAATATCTTGCCTAAATTTACCAGAGATGATTCTAATATAAAGACATTATTTTATTTCCACCCTGGTTTTCCTAGGCACCTTCACAATGTGCATTGCTCTGTAACCATACATAATTAAATATCTGAGCTATGTGTGAAGACCTTGTTATTGTAATAGCACTTTTAGTGAAAGTTAGTATTTCTCAACTGAGCTTATCTTCAGGAAAGATAGGAGTGGGCCATTTTAGATATTAATGGCTAATAATAGTGGCTTATTGGTTTTCTATCTTAAAAAGTAATGTTATTGTTCTAATTGTGGTAATAATAGAAAAGGATTTCTATTTACAGCTACTTCTACAGTAACTTTAGCCTGTTCCTAAAAGTGATGGAAGACTGAGTGACTATTTCTTTGGCAGGAGAATTTGCACACTATTTTTTCATGAATCAACCATCTTTTTCTAAATGCAGATTTTGTTTGTGTTACTAATCAGGATCATAAAAGTTTTATGAACTAAATCACACTCATTCTTTATGCCAAGTGGTTGGATTACTAATGATGATGTTGCCCACTGCAGCTCCCCTTCTCTCTATACTTCTTCCCACCCCTAGTTTGTTGGGCTATTTTACCTTATTTTGTGGAGGTTGAGTTAAACCAATTTAAATAATACCAGCTGTAATAGAAAGCCAATATACTCTAGAAATTAGATCAAAGTTAAAAAGAGTTAGAATAAATTCTGCACCCTATCTACTGAGTTATTCATGTCTATATAGTCTCCCCTTATCTGTAGCTTCTATTTCCTTTTTGTCAATTACTCCCAGTCATCATGGTCCAAAATTATTAAATGGAAATTCCAGAAATAAACAACTTCTTTGTTACTAAATGGATGGTGTGATGGAATCTCGTATCGTTTCTCCTGCAGCACGAATCAGACCTTGGACTAACACAGTCCACACTACATTCTCTGCTTGTCTGTTAGTGACTTAGTAGTGTTTTCCTTATTTTATGAACTATGCCAGTACATATACTTGCATAACCCTTACAAAGTAGCTAACATCAGGTCACATAGCTATGTCATTCACGTTTGTTCATCTCATCGTGCAGATAGTATATCATTTCACATTACAACATGAAGACAGGTGGGTAGAGTACAATAAGATATTTTGAAAAGAGAATCCACATCCATGTAACTTTACTATAGTATCTTGCCATAATTGTTCTTTTTATTATTATTTATTGCTGCTAATCTCTTACTGCGTCTAATTTATTAATTAAATTTTATCATATGCATGCACATATAAGTAAAAAGCATGGTATATGTAAAGTTTAGTACTATCTGTGGTTTTAGTCATTGACTGGGAATGTTTTAACATATTCCTTGTGGATAAGGAGGTCACTTCTGTGATCTCAATTTTTATAGTGATTGTGGAAGGAAATGAATTATTAATTCTCTAAAATAAAATTGGAAACAAGTCAGTAACTAGCAGTTTCAAAATGTTAAGTGTTGACAAGAACACACATCTAGAAAGTGGGGAAACAAATCTGTTCCCAGTGCTTTTTCTTCCCAATATTTTTTCTGTTAATTCTGTAGTGTATAAGGTAAAAGATAAGAGACAATGTGAAACATACATTCAGACACCGATGTAAGGAAAGATGACCAATATTCTAAGAAAAGTGTATAATCTACAGTCTGTCAGTGAAGGAAAACAATTTAAAACTGTACATACAATAATAGGATACTTTAAAATTTCTCAAAAATGTAATTGTACAATATGGAAATAACCAAATTCTGGACTTTTCTAACTTTTACATTTATTTAATCAGTACATGTTTGCAGTACACAATGGTTATGTTCATTGTGTGGACTTACCACAGGTACATAACACACCTGTTAATAGTGGTTCCATGCTATTTATTTAATACATACTTGTTCACTTTCCTCCAGGTGTATTTCTATATGCGGGACTTATTACAGACTTAAACAGAAGACCCCTACCCTCATAAAGGGTGCATTCCATAGGAAATTTACAAAAATATAGTAAAGCTAATAGAAAAACTAGCCTCAGGTATTGAGAGATACCATTGAAGGGGCCAGAGTAATGTGATGAAGTGACTTGAATGACACCTCCAAGGAGTTGGCCTTGAGCTACATCTGAAAGTGTAGGGTTAGTGGGCCACATGAATATCTTAGTGACGACGTTTCCAAACAGAGGGGAATAATGCAAAACTAAAACAATGTAAAGACTATATTAACAGAAACTCTATTAACTATAAAGACTGTATTATCAAAAAGAAGATGAAAGGACTAGGGAGTAAACAGAGGGAGGGGAAAAAACATAGATATATACTCTACTGTCAGGCTTCTTGGCTGCAGTGCAATGCTTGGAAATTTTTCTGAAACTAATGGCAAGTTATAGAGTTTTATACAGATGTGTAACATTCTATTTTGTAAGTTACTGAGTGATCAGATAAGACGTATGCTTCAGCTCAAGAGACAGTAACATGAATCAGATTCTCTTTTCCGTCTGAAGAAACAAACCAAAACCAAACAAAACAAAGAAACATGTAAGAAAATGAACAAGAAGTGTTTTCTAGACAATTAACATCGTATAATGAAGGTTAACAATTATTTCAATCAACTCAGAAAAATAATTTGACCTTATCTAATACTGATGTTTTTCCAAAAACTTTCAGAAAGAGCAGTCAATCAAGAAACAAAGAAATAAATGATTTTGAGATTGAAAACTGTCTCTCTTTACACAGTACAATGAGAAGAAAATGTTTGGATATCACATACCTGATATAGAACAATTTTCAAGCACAATAATATAGATGATTCAAAAGAGATAAAATGCTTGAAAGATATTTCACAAAGATGATTCACTGAGGTCAATGAAGCAAATAAAGAGAAAAAAAAAATGAGTGCCATCGAGAATGTGAGGGAAATCCAAATTAAACCACAATGACATACCATCACACTCCATCAGACTTGCTAATATCAAGAAGTTCAGCCTATATGAGGATGAACAGGTACCAAAAGCCTTATGTACTACTGATAGGAGTATGAAACTGGACAATCCTTGGGACAAGTGTATGTCCTTACAAAAGACAGGAGATGTAAGGACACTGAGAGTTGTAAACCAATGTGTCATGTTCATGTTCCAGTGTGCCTTGAAGCGAAGGATAAAGGTGAGAAAGGTAGATGAAATCAGAGGCTGGGGATTTAGCTCAGTGGTTTGATCCCCAGCACCAAAAAAAAAAAAAAAAAAGAAATCAGAAACGTAAAGAGGATCAACTGCCATGCCGTCTTCCAACCCATATGTTTTTAGAATGTTGACATGGAGCCAGCTTAGAGTTTATAGCTGGATTGCTGTGTTTTTCATTTGAGAGTAGACCCTGTTGATAAAAGAATGCAGCAATCAAGGGCATGAAACACAGACACCATTAGAAGACTTTTGCAACAGTGCATGTAAATGATGAAGGGCTATCACAAACGGTACAGTAGATAGATTTTTAGACTTGATACACTTTGAAGTTAAGATGGACAGATTTTCTTAAAGTACAAAGCAAGTATAAATCAAGGCCATCTGTAAGGATATTGGGTTGAGTAACTGGTAAGATATAGTTTCCTCTCTGAGATGGGAAAGGTTGAATGGATGGCTTCAGAAGAAAAACAATTTATTTCTAACAACAGAACAGTAACAAATTATATATAAATTTCACAATAACCTTATCAATATATTTGTCTATTGTTTACAGAAATATCATGAGAGAAAAATTATCCAAAATATCATGCATAATATCAAATATTGAGAATAGAAAGCAGGAAAATAAAATGTTTGAGAAAGACAAAAAAGATATATCGGTAGAGATAATATAGTAACTGTATATTAAATGTGATTCACACCAATTTGTAGCAGTCAGAGTGAAGAAGAACCAGAGGTTATTTGAAAAATAATAAATTTCAACTCATCGGAGAGGAAAATCACTTCCATTATCAAATATTGAGGAGGACTTACGATGTGAAAATTTGTTTTGAAAATTGAACATTAAAACGTACACTATATTTAACAAAATTTTCACTAAGTCAAGAGTAAGATTGTGAAGTTATATTGTTTAGCTAACTTTCATAAAATAGGAGAAAATATAAATACATCCTGGGATTAATGTGTAGCATAAATAAAAGCTAGGTTTCATGGGAACCATGAATTCCTATTCATGGGATATTTCAAACATTTGGCCTGGAACTGATAATGTGTCATGCTCTGTTTCTCTTTTATCTTCTAAACTTTGGGTCACTAGCTCATGCTACCCACATTCCCCCAACCCTCCCAAATTGGTTATTTTTCCACATCAAGGCTGATGCAATCATCATAATCATTAAAACCCACATCTGCGATAGTTCAAAAGTTTCACTTTTCTGCTTTCTATATTGCTCTAGCCACCTTGATCAAGGATTTCGCTTGGGAAATGTATGCAACGAAGGCTTATTGTGGGTATAAATTTCTCAAATTAGATCGCACTCTTCAGAAGCCTTTTGAAAATGCTTGGTCTGTGCCTTGTATTCTCTTGTGAAGGGGTCTACAGGATTTTCATGCTGAAAAGGAACAACATATTTTCTTTTGGACAAAATTACTTAACACAAAGCTTGTTTTATAAAAATGTTCTATATCTACCATGTAATTTATTGAATACCAAATTGAAAGTAAAAAACAGCATGGTGGATGGGCATGCTCTCCTACACTATAATGTTAAAAAATCATAAGATGCACCATTGTGATTTGGAAATAGGTGTGTTCTGTATATGTTTGCTTATTTATGTTCAACTAACTTTAATGTTTCTGATTAAAAAAAAAAAATCAAGACAAGCAAAGAAATTGCAATGTGCTGTTCCAAGGATGATTCTTTGAACATTTACCTGTCAGGATAGCATGGGCACTGGCCAGTCAAGACAAATAAAATCTTGTATAGATAGCGTCCTGAATAGCCGCTGCAGAAGTTTGTGTATTTACTTTCTTTATACAGGCTTTTCACATTCCCTATAGTCTATAAAGAAGGATTTATTTCATTAACTGCCTTAGAAATATGATAAAGTCCACATTGCCATGGAAACAACACAAATAATGGTACTCACTGTCCTCTTTAGGTAAAAGCCTGAATAATTTAAATATAAATACTAAGAAATAGAAAAACAACGATTTTTCTATCTGAAGGAACAATAGAGCAAAGACCTGTCTCATTCTTCTTGTATAAATTATAATTTAAAAATCATAAATTGTATGCCTAGGGTTTCATATATAAATGATTATTTTTATGCTATTTGCAAAAGGTGAAGTGGAATTCATTGTTTTATTAATTGCCCAATGATATGAACTTGCATAATTAACTTTCTAGTCTATGTAAGTCTTTGAGAAAAATGAATAAACAAATTAAATAATAAGAGTATAATCACTTTGATTTTTTTCAGGTCCCAAAGAATTGGAACAAGGAAAGTGAGTAGTTGAACACTATAAAACTTATAGAATATTAAAATTTCATTCATATTAATCTATTTGCATATTTTACTTATGTTTTAATTATAATGTAGGTTTAAAACATCTAGCCGTGGATGGCATGCATATGCTAATTTTATCAGTGACGGTATATTCTATAGGGAAATTTCACATAGACATGATCAATTTTCAGATGTCAGTTCTAGACAAGTCATCAAAACAAAATTTGGAAATATTGGCATTGTATAGTGTGGCGGACTTCTTACTGTGGTCGACTTGAGCAGGAATGCCCAAGTGTGGTTCTGGGTGTAGAGGATCCTCCTGAGGATTGTTGCCGACACAGTACAAATGGCACAGTATAAATGGGAGCAGAAGATAGGCGCCAGCTGTTCACTAGGAGAAGCTCTGTTGCGGCTGGTTCTCCCAAAGGGAACTCGGCTCTTCTCGAAGCAGAGGGAGGTCGGGGCTTGCTATCATCAGGGAAGGCTGCTGTTCCCTTTGGGGAGCTCTGGTCTTCATCTCCGCTCTGAGTGTCATAACCCAGCGACAGTGTAGATTTCTTCAGCCTTTTAGTGCAGACATGGAGTTACATAAGACAGTGCTGTGGGCTCCCAGCCCTTGATTGGATCTCTCGGGTCTCCAGTGGATAGACAGATATGTTCTATAATCTTCCTACATTTGGTTGGTGCATATGAATGTTGTAATGTGTAAATGTCCTGTATTAAATCTGCTCTCTTGCAAACCATTGACTCTAGGAATGTAACTAATACATATAGATATACATAGTTCCAAGAAGAACCTCTATAGAGGAATTTAGTTACATTCTTGTCTCATTCAAATGACCTAATACTGCATTCTAGTTACTTGCATATTTACTTTTCCAGTTATAATGACTTATAGTTGATATAAAAATTTCTAAGAAAAAAGATTCTCTTTGGATATTTTAACATGTGTTATTAGTGAATGAGATATTTTAATTCAAAATTTTCACCAACTCATCTAAATAAGTACACACACCACTCTCATCACAGTGGTTATGTACATGAGTGAAATTATTTTCTCTTTGCCAGAAAATGTGTATGGGCAAATTAAACACTGATCCATCTTTATTTTTCATGTTGGATAAATTTCCTTTTTAAGGGGCATAATTCATTTTATTCAAATCATCTTTCTTGTTGCTGACAGGCATTAACTAGAAGAAGATGAGTTCGGCCATCTGGCACCCTTCAGTGGCTTATTTTGACACCTCACTCATTTGTTTAAATAATTCACTGATCCAGTATAAGCTAACATTGCAAAATGCAAGGTGCTTCCCTTCCCGACTAAATCAGCATACATTTACATTTCACAGTTAGGTGCAGGACTGAACCCAGTGGGCATGTTTGCTTCCTCCCATTCACTTGCTCTAAATAGTCTTTTCCTATAATTTACATGGTATTAAACTGAAGTGATGGTTTACTTTTGTGGCAGAAATATTAAACTGACTGGCAAGATGTCATAAATCTCCACATATTTTAGTAGACATATTTTTTCCCGTTTTAAATAGATAATATGTGCAGTTTTAAACTTTATTGAACATTGTGTTGTGAAAATAGTATTTTTGACTCTGCTCATGGATCATGGCAAACTCAGCAGAATGTGTCAGGATTTCTCCTAACTGTGGAAATCCGCGTGCTCAATTTCTCTTGGTCTCCTTTAGCTGACAGAGTGGTTCAAAGCTACATTCTCTCAATAGTCTACCCTTTCATCTGAGTGGTACTATACAATGTCCCAACATTTATGTTGGCGTGCACTCTTGCTGCATATTAGTTGAATAGAGAAAGATGTATAAATTCCTTTCTCCAATCATTAGGCAAGTAAGATAGTAGGATGTATCTGCGTTAGCTATGAACTGTTTCGCATTTTGCAGAAGACTCTCAGGCGAAAGCTGTAACTGTGTAGAGAAAAGGGTCCCCATAGATAGGGAAAAGATAGGGTAAAGGCCTCATTAAACTCTAAAAGCCAGATGGCTGAGTTCAGATAGTTAGAAACATGAAGGCAGCTAGATTCCAACAGTCAGAGAGACAAAGACAAAGACATTGGTTCTGGGAGGTCCCCAGGTAATCTGATTAACATAAAGAACACAGACTCCCCCTTTTGATTCTTCCATCTGCATTACCTGGCCCTAAGCCACCCACCCATAATTTCAAAGAAAAGTCACAGAGCTATGAGAAATCAAGGTAGAGATAACTGATAAGCCCAAGAACCAAACAGGTTCCAAAGGCCAACAATAGAGAAAGAACCCAATAAAAGGGACGCAATGAGGGGTCCAGGAGTATTTCGCTTTCAAATACTCCCTACTTGTCCAGTAGCTCTCTATCTTCTCTCTCTTCCCCCTTTTCACCACCTTTAAATAAACTGTCTTCTCTTAGTTTACACTCCGTTTCTTTAATTCTTTACTGTAACTGGGTTTACAATCACCAGGAAGTATGTTTTCTAGCTGGGCAGCAGCTCGCAGTCCACCTCTGGACGTAATAACTGTAATTTCTTTTTCAATCATTTGAGGTGACTAAATGAAATAAATTTTAAGGTTCACTCACAGTACATTTTTTTTTTTTCCATTTCATTTTGTTTTGAGACAGGGTCTCACTATGTAATTCAGGCTGGCCTTGAGCTTACTACTTACCTCAGGCTGGTCTCAGATTTGCAGCAATCATCCTGCCTCAGCCTCTCACATCCTGGGATTATAGGTGCGAACCAAAACGCCCAGCAGCTAATTCTTTTTAAAAATAAAAAACTATAAAAGTATTACATATAGTTCCCTGTTGAAATTCTACAAACAATTTCCAGTGTCTCCAACAGCCATTTTTATGATGCTGTTCAAATATCATCTCTAAATACTTGAGGTAGGAATAGGGTGTGGCCTGACCTGGTTGGGAAGATGGACATGACCTTGGGCAGTGGCCTTGACCTGATGTCAGCCTGGGGCACAAAATTCCAGTTGCCCCTCTTCTCACAGGATCAGGAAACTCTCACGAGAACAGAATCCAGATAAATGTGAATGGCATTGTGAGCTCGCCCCTTCTCTCCCTTTTTCCCTTACGCGCTTGCCCTCTTGCCCCCTTAAACCCCTTGTCCCCTGCTCCCTAACCCATGCTCTATCTTTGGCTCCCAGCCTCCCAGGCCTTTTCAGATCCCTAACTGCAGCAACAGCCGCTTATTTCATTCACCTGGCAAAACCAGTCTCCCTTTTGTTACTTAAATAAACTTCCTTAAAGCCCTAAAATTCGCTCCTTCAATTCATTGCCTCCGTGAATAAAGAACCTAGAAATATACTTTCTGAATTCTCCTTTCCCTCCTACAACAACAGTATTATTCAACACCTTTGAACCCTCAAGTTATTTACTCTCTCTTTCTCTCTTCCACACTCCTTGTTCTGTCTTTTTGTCTCTCTTCCTCCTTTTCATCTATCTACTTGCATGTTTACTTATGTATCTACCTTCTTACGTACTTACTAATTCTTCATATCTCCTTTTTGGTTCAACTTTTTTCTTGTACATTATTTAAACAATCCCCCATTCATATTTATAAATTTTAATCAGTTTTAAGGTTTTCTGTGTGCAAATTTAGTGAAAAAATATAGTAGTTTTAACAAATTAATGTCATACATTATGATCAATACTTTGTAGAGTATTTCTAGATGTACTGTTTAACTTAATCCTTTAATATTGTACTTCACAAAATTGTTTCTCCAAGTGAAAGACCATGCGCTTTATACGAGTTACATCATTTGGACTTATAGAAGAAAGGTACGATTCCTTCTTCCTCAAACATTAGCGCTCTAACCCTTCTGAGATGTGAGTTCATATGCCTTATGACGCCAAGTCATGAAATAGTGTCTGTTTTAAAAGCAAGGCTTGATTTTTTTTTTCAAAAACTGAAATATACACCATTCTTGTTCACCAATATTTTTTAATTATCTTGAGAATTCAGGCACGAATACAAACATCTATGTTATTGTACCACTGAGATATGTCTAAAGTATGAAAGTGTTTCCACTTTGCCCTGTTCATACTCGGAATATAACATACTATTATTTCTTTTAGTTTGTACAATGTCTGTAGGGGAGAAAACTATCTGCTCCCAAAGGTGTTTTGAAATTTCTAAATAACACTTTGTTTCCCTAAAGCTGCACTAAAAGAAAAATGATTTTGCTTCCGTTTTCCAATTACCATACTCACTGTTTAAAAGAAAAAGGAATCTACTAAATTTATATTTGCATTTGTATTTTTCCCGATCATGGAAGACCTCGAAAGCACAGTTATTTTAACACAAGCCTGAGAACTTTAGAACAGCTTCTCTCAATCGCTGCTGAGGGGAATTTTATACAAAATTAACTTAGAAATATTACAAACAATTTAAGCTATCTTTTCTTTTCTTTCTTAACATTAGTCACTTCCTCTCCCTCTTGGTAACAGCATAACTTGCAGGAAATGGTTGTGTTGTTATAAAGAAGAAAAATTATTTAAGAAGTGGCCTATTACAATGCTATCTCAGCACCATTGCATAATTCATATTTACGTTATATGTAATTTATTATTTACAATACTTAGAATATTTTGAAGCTCATAGATAAGTCATTCAGTTACAAGTTTTATTTCACAGTGTTAATATAGTTGCTGAATATTTTTAGGAGGAATTTAGAAGCAAACAATTTTTGTTTGTAAGGACCTAAAATATGATCAATCCTTTTTGGTGTATTTGTTATATTACAGTTTAAAATATCTATATTAGGGGCTGGGGATTTAGCTCAAATGGTACAGTAGTTGGCTAGCAAGCACAAGACCCTGAGTTCGATCCCCAGCACTCCTCCCCAAAAAACCCAAAATGAAATATCTGTATTATTTTACAATAATTCAAGATGAATAACCATTACATTTTATAGCAAATCAATACATTTGTCATTCAGAAATAACACAAATAATTTTGTGTAATAAAATTGCTTAAAGTTTTAGGAAATTGATTATGTTAGGGTCAGAATGCTAAAGATGGTAGTAATTTTGTTAAATATAGTTGTTCTCCAATTATATTTTGAAGTAGATTACAGGCATAAAACATCTAAATGCTTTGGGCAATAGGGATAGGCCAGGCATTCCTATGTGACTCCGTTGTAACAACTGGTAGATTAAATGGAGTTTGTATTAGACAAAAAGCTGTACAGCATAAATATTTAATTCTTGGTCTTTGGCACCTATACATTTTTAATACACTGATATATTAAGAGATAATGTAACATTATGTCTTCAGGTTATATTCAAATAGTAGAAAAAAGATAAGAATAGAGACAAAAGACAGAAGACTGGAAAGAGCAAGAGAGAGGAAGAAGGAGGCCAGTAAAGGAGAGATGGAGAAAGAGAGAGAGGCTTAAAAAGAGTTAGAGTAAGTATATGAATTCAGTAACTGGTAACCCCAGGTAAACTTGTGAAAATGTTAGAGAGTTACTTTTACCATTCCTGTATCATTTCTGTATCTTATTTTGAAATTACTTCAAAATGAAAAGGCTTTTTTGTTGTTGTTGTTTTGTTTTGTTTTGCTTTCCACGAGTAAGAAATGTGATGTTTTGACTTTTTAGGAATGCTTGTATAGAACAAACTGACAGAGATACAGTCCTTCTTTTGAAGCAAAGAGTAAGATTGCTTATTTCTCTGTTAGTGTCTCATTTCAGTTCAAAAATGTGGAAAAGCGTAGTGCCCGTCATAGAATATTTTTGGTTCAGCATTTTTCTTTGTAGTACGAGCAGCTGCTGGTGCACTTTGCTGGCCCTCTGTGTCTCCTCTTTTGGGAACTAGAGCTAAAATAACTGGGACCAGGAGTCGCAGCACCCTTTCTTCCTCACCCAAGATGCTTGTGCCTTCTGCTAGCATCTTGAAGCTGTGATAGCCTAGTTCGTTGGTTTGAAAGTAGGATAAAATTTTAGACATTTCTAATTCTTAGCAAGTATGCATTTTATTCTGAAATTATGTCTTCCCAATGTTAAAACGATTTCTACATGAAACTTATACTCAATGTAGGTTATAAATAAATTATCAATCTGTGTAGTTAAATCTGACATCTTCAAAATAATGAGTTTTATCTCAAAGGATGCAATGTTCCTTTTTAATTTGCTTGTGTATAGTTCTCTCCATGGCTGGAATTTAAAAAATTCCTCATGAAGTCCTTGTAAATGCATTTAAAGTCCATTTTTATGTTTTAAAGATTATTAGAGAGTAGTGGGGTAGGAGTTAGCTTATATTGCTATCAATAATAGTAGCTTGAATATTATTATGCACAATAAATTATCTTCTTGTTCTTACTTCTTATGCTATCAAAGTAATTTGAAACATTTGACAAATATTCTCAAATACTTCTCATGGCTAATTAATGTTTTAAGTATGTTGACAAAATTTCAATATAAAATGGTGTGTATATATACATATATATACTGTTTTATATTTATACATACCATTATATATATACATATATATAAACGGTATTGTAGTAAGCCCCACTATTAGATCAAAGTTGAACACTATTTTTGTATTATTTTTCTTACTTGTGCAAAAATTACACAATATGTTGTATTTCAATTTTATAGCTAAGAAAATTGAAGTTGAGAAATTTTAGACATTTTCCTATAGTTGTGCCATTAGAAGCAAGTTCCCTACTCCTGTAGAAAGGAAAAACAATTTTTTGTGTAGAAGTTCATCTTCACCCAACCTCAAAGAACTTTTGTAGATAGATATTTAAGGAAAATTAATAGTTCCCAATAAAAACACTAAAGAACTCATTAATAATTTTTATTAATTTTTAACTTGAAAGCAAAAAAACAAGATATTTGAATAAAGCAGGCTATCATTACTTAGAGCAATAAATGGGCCAGTTACTCACTTCGCAGTCTCCCCTTCTCAGAAGTCCTGAGACCCAGCAGGTCACACCCGGCAGCCCAGCAGGGAAGCTGACATGGGAGAAGACCTGGTTTAAAGGATCCTATTGGGCAGAGGGAACACACTGGGCAAAGCAAACAGCTCGGAGTGCTCCAATTCGCCTGAATGCTGTCCTTCAGATTCTGCTCTGAGCACGCATCCCAGGAGCATGGGAACTGGCGTTCCCCGAGGTTCCCTCCTCTTTCACGTTCACTTCAAACACTCCTTTGGCCAAGGTCTCCCCAAACAGCATTATCAAATCAGCGTAAAACAATTCCAACATGGAAACAATGGAGAATATTCCCCAAAGGACAAATTCTTCCCACAATCTATAAAAAGGATTGTATATTCCTATCACACTAAAAATATAAAAAATTATACTATAGAACTACAGAATTTTCATTCTCTTAATTGGATTTATAAATATTTAAGCAGTCTCTGGCAGTGAGAACACAGTGATCATTTATTTTGTCATCAGTGTTTTTCTGCATTTTAAGAGGAACTTTTCAATGTACTGCCGTAAGTTTGAAAATAAAATCCTATCATTTTAGCAACGTTGTCTAGTTGCTTGTGAGCTAAAGCAACATATGAAGGATTTTTCCACAGGACAATGCTTCCAGTTGTGAACCTTTACAGAAACATATCACTTGCTGGGAAGCAGTCCTTTTAAAAATTGAACTCTTTGCTATGCATATTGGTGGACAACCTGCTGTTCTAGACATACTAAAAAGAGTTCTTCTGGCTCAAAGAGTAAATCAAGCCTTCATGTTAAAGTCAATGTCATCACTTAAAATCATTATTATGCTGTAAGCATTATATAAGTCATATTGGTACTGTGGAGCCTTGTACAATACATACATGGAAGCAGAGAGAATAGATTTCCTGCTACCATATTGAACGATGATTACCTTATGTCTGTTAAATTTACAATATTTATGTCAGATTGGAGCAACGGCTACACTTTCAATCATGTTGCATGGCAGTGATTAAAATAATGAGGATTTTCAGTGATGAATAAATATGTTTTCTTCTCATGGAAATTCTTGTCACTATGAAGCTGGACAAGAGTCTGATTCTGTAATTCAGCTTTAGCTAAATGGTGTGTTATAAAATTGTTGTTTTAAAATTCACTACTGACCGAACCACTAAGGTATAATTAGGACAGAGTTTGTAATGCAACTAATTTTTGTTTTTCTAAGATCTCATTAATCTTTATTGTAGCTAAATACAGCCTTGAATTTAGCTGAAGAATGCACATATTTTGAGGTGAAAGTTGAAATTATTGGAAAATTTAACGTAGACAAGTTGAATCCCACTCTGAATATGGAAAATCAGTTCCTAACGTCAGTACCATACCACTAATCAGGCAAGTTAATTATATTCCATATGATTTTTCACAGCTTGTGCAGACCTAGCCATATTGTTAAC
This sequence comes from Hystrix cristata, assembly GCA_004026905.1. Lineage (NCBI taxonomy): Eukaryota > Metazoa > Chordata > Mammalia > Rodentia > Hystricidae > Hystrix > Hystrix cristata. The sequence continues at coordinate 621 of PVJO010023155.1, read as the reverse complement.
AAAAACTATACAAGAGTGTCACTAAAAACAGTGTGTCTATGTAGTGCTTGATGTATTCTTGTTTTCAAAAGCAGGATCTAAGCTACTCAGGTTCTTATATTATAATTTGGGACTCTGCGGGAAGGTACAGGGGACTGTTCAAAGGGAGAAAAGTAGGAAGAAAAGAAAGGTCATGATCCAGGTATGATATGTGCATGGATGTAAATGTAGCAGTGAAATCTATTACTTTACACTATAATTAGTATTTGGTAATAAGAAAAATGCACAAATAGAAATATTAGATATATGCAACTCTTAAAAAAAGCATTTATTAAATGACTATTGAGCTGCTACTGTGTCCTGGACTAGGGTTTAATAATCTAAAAATACTCCTTTTCAAATGAATAAATAATTAATTCAGAAATTCGAATCTGTTAGTTTTGTTAAAATACACTTTTCTTTTTAAAAAGTAGTTCAATCACCTACCACGTTTAAATGGATTTATCAATTTAAATCAATCTCAGAACGATTTGCATATCCCAAATGAGAAGTTTTTACCTGTGAACAAACCCTTCTATATATGTGAGTTAAACCAAAAGATTAAAATGCTTTATAGGACTTTATTTCATGTATTTCCTTATT
>PVJO010023154.1:5163-26753 GCA_004026905.1 Hystrix cristata | reverse complement strand
GCTGACTGCACAGAGCCAAGAGCTTTAGCAATGGGCTCATGCTCATGGCACTCACTGGTCTCACCATGTTTACCACGACTCCAAAGCAGCTGTCTTCAAAGAATGGTGGGATGGTAGGATGGACTTTTAAAAATTGAATGGTAGGATGGCTTTATAAAGTTGCAGTTATAGCCCCAGCTAGATGACAATACCTTATATGGCTGGGGCAAGGCGCTTCAGAAGGTCATACGGGCTCTGAATTAGCATCCAATACATGGTGCTCTTTCAGGATCCATTGTCCAGGAACTAAAAATGGAAATGGGAACTGGGCATGGGGGCACATACCTGTAATCCCAGCACTCGGGAGGCTGAGGCAGGATAACTGTGAATTCAAAGTCAGCCTGGGCTACATAGCGAGTTGAAGACCAGCCTGAACAACATAGCAAGACCCTGTTGCAAAAAAACAAGAGGGGAAAAAAAAAAAAAAGAGGAAATGGGAATGGGAACGGTGGCGACCACACACTGCTACCTTAGTAACCCATTAGGAAAAGTTTGCTTCCTTAACTATGATCACCTACATTTCTGGCCTAGAGCTCTTGGTTCCTGAGGGACAAATGCTTCCATTAGGAGGCACAATGATTCCATTGAAGTGGAAGTTAAAACCACACCCAGTTACTTGGGGCTTTTTGTGCCTCTAAATCAACAGGTAAAGAAAAGAGTCACTGTTAGGGCTGGGTGATTGGTCCAGACTGCCAGGGGAAATTGGACTACCACTCCACAGAGTATGTGTGGAATACAGGAGATCCCTTAGGGCAGCACTTAGTATTGCTGTGCTCTGTGATAAGATCAGTGGCAACTACAGTCAGTCGAGGCAGGATCACTAAAGGCCCAGATTCTTCAGGAATGAAGATTTGGATCACCCTACCGTGTAAAGAACCATGACCAATTATGGCAGTTTTTGAAGGTAAAGGGAATGCTAGAAGGATAGTGGAAGAAGGTGATTATAAATACCACCTATGACTACCTGGTCAACTACAAAAACAAGGACTGACACTGTCATGAGTATTTCTTCCTTATTTTAAATGTATTTGTATTGTAGTTTCACATTTATTATTGTATTGACTGTATATATTGAGCAAATGTATTTGTTTTCTTCCCTCTTATTTTCTTATACTACACAAAATGTTTTGACTTTATATCACAGTATTAAGTCATATTAATTTTACACTGTAATACTTAAGTTCTATGGATAACGAGGATTTTACTTTCTTTTCTGGGAAAGGAGTGCATATTTTTATGGTATAGGGGATAGTTGTATTGTGTTCGGCAGAATTATGACCTTGTTATCGTCTTTATTAGGAGACTAAGTATGGTTTGCAGAGGTTCACAGAGATACACAGTTGACAAATGTTATGGCTTGTGTCTAGATGTCCCCCCAAAGCCCCATGAAGTCATAGGTGGAGCTTTTCAGAGGTGGCTGGATCTAGGGTGTGTGGTGCTGGGATTAGGATGTGTGATTACTAAATTAGTCCACTGATTGGTTTGGCATAGTTCTGGGTGTAGGTAATGGGAAGGCCCACCCTGGGTGAATGCTACCCACCCTGAGGCATGTAGCCTGGACAGAATACAAGGGCCAGAAAGAGGGCTTCTGTAGTCGCTTGCTGCTTCACTACTTCACTGCTTGCTGCTCTCTGAACTATTTCTCCTCTGCGATGCCCGTCCATCACGCCGCCCTGCCTTGGAACCAGCCAACTACGGACTGAAACCTCTACAAACTGTGAGCCAAAATAAACCTTTCCTCCTTTAACTATGGGTGCCAGGTATTTTGTCTCAGTGTCAAGAAGAGTAACTAAGACAACGAGAGTGGACTTGATGCTTAATTTTATGAGTCAACTTGACCTGGCCACAGGTGCCCAGATATTTGGTTAAATGTTATTTCTGGAATGTTTATAAGGGTCTTTCTAGGGAAACTCAGCATTTGAACTGGTGGTATGAGTAAAGCACGTTGCCCTCTAGTGTGAGTGGGCCTCATCCAACCAACCTACTGAGAGCCCGAATTAAACCGGAAGGTACAGAAGGGTCCACTCATCTCTCTCTGCCGGTTGCTGAGCTGAACATTGGTTTTCTCCTGCCCTTGGACTGGAACTTACACTACCTGTTCCCCTGCTTTCAGGACCTCAGAGTCAGACTGGAATTTACCTTCCTGGTTTCCTGGGTCTCCAGCTTGCTGCCAGCAGATTGTGGGACTTCTCAGTTTCCATAATCGTGTGAGTCAAGTTCTTTTATAAGAGGCATCTTTCGAGAAATTTCACAGAATACATACTCATACACTTACTGGTTGTAGTTTTCTGGAGAGCCCTGGTTAATAAGCTCTCTCACCTGAAAAAAAATTTTTTTAAAGCATACAAACAACATTTAATTTTCAAGAATCACAGAGAGAAATCTCTGGAGACAGGCACAAGGGCTCTCTTGCATCTTGAGGAGAATATTAATTAGCATAAGTGAGGGGAAATACTGGAATGTGGAGAACAATCATTTGAAAGGACTAGAGTTCACACAGAGCTGGAAACTAGTTATTTCCACAGATGAACACAGCCTGTTCCCTCCAGCCAGACCAGAAAAACTTGCAATTTACCTCGCATTCAATAGAATAGAAAGGAAGGTCTTGCCTCAATAGTGGGGAATAATTAGTCCTGGGTTGAGCCTTGTTCTAGACTCACCAAAAAAATTTTAAAAGCAAGACCCAAAAGATTAAAATGTTTTCAAGTAGTTCAACTGTGTCCCAGAACAAGGATCGAGATTATTTATAATCTTGCAGAAACATCTGCCAAGGTACAATTCACAATGGCTGAGGTGCAGTAAAAGAATTACCGGGTGGGTAGAGAATCTGGAAAATACTACATGTGCTATGGAAGACGATCCGCTGTCACCAACTGAGCCCCATTACTGCTGCTGAAAGCCCTCTCCGGAGGTTCAGGGGCTGTCTCACCTTCGAGCTGCCGGCCTTGGATCCGCTACCTTCCGCCCCGCCTCCCTCGGACGCCCTCGCGGGCCAGGGATGTGTGGTCTTCTACAGGAAGGGTGGACCCCGCCTGGCTCTTGTATCTGCCACCCTGTCTGTTTCATTATCTGTTCACTAGCTGGTTTCCCTACACACCCAAGTCCTCTCTGCATTCCTAGGAAAGGCCACAGCCTGTACGCAGCGTGCAGCTGAACTGCACGGCAGAGCTGGAGCCCAAACCCCAGTCCCTCCAAGTCCAGGCCCAGCACTTTGTATTCATGCAAACTCTCAGAACGAGCAGAGCCCGAGCCGTGGGGTTGGCCGGGAACAGGCGCACACGGCTTGCTGAGGTAAGGCACTCTGTCCCCTAGATCCCGACCTCTCCGTGGAGGTTCAGCCAGAGACCCAGGAGAGGCTGCAATGTGTAGAATGGCTGTGGGTCAAGTTGCTAGCAGGCAATTCCCATCTAAGAAACGGCCTTGTCAGATGGCTGCCAGTCTTCCCTGGGCTCCACACTGGTCCAGCCAGAATGACAGAATGACCCAGCGCTGCAGATGGGGCTCTTCCTGCCCGAGCCTCTCCTCATCCTGTGCTTTCACAGGGGTCTGAAAGCAGCCCGGCTGTTCTGACTGCCTGTTCCTGCCCCGCTGCTTTCCGGGCTTCAGGGGGCTCCTTCCACAAGTCTCTGGTCTGTCATCCACCTTGCTGGAAACCTGGACTGGCGGAATGCGACACAGGGCTGAAGGGGACTTCCGGGACATTGATCAGGGAGAGACCGAGGTGTCCCACCCTCTCAGGCAGTCATTAATTATTAGTTTATGAGCTTATCGTATACCAGATGGTGTAAGGAAGGGGGATCTGGAGAACACAGAGTGCAGGGAGGAGGATTCCCCAGGTAGCTAAGGACTGGAGAGTTCTTACTAATCAACAGATGTCCAGGGCATTCTAAAGTTCAGGGCTAACTCAAAAATGGAGCAGGAGTTTGAGATGACAAGAGTTCAGCCATTTCAGACTGTCTAACAGAGGCCAGAGTAGGCCACCTGGCTTCTCATCAGTTCTTTAGAAAAGGGAAGTCAGGACTGGAATTTAAAGTAAGCTGCCATTACCCAAAGGGTAAAAGAAGTGATTTTGGCTGGCAGTGCAGAGAAAATGCTAATGACAAGGGCTGCCTGGTCATTTGTTCCCTTCTGGAGCTGCTGAGAGGGTGCAGATGCAGTGAGGTGACACCAACAGTGTGGCATCTACTCAACCAGCAGCCCCAGCAACCACCAGATGGAAGTTAGTCACCCTCATGGAGAAGGGAAACTGGAAACAGAATCCAAATGACTGCTGTGTCGCTCCGACTACCTTCTTTGTCCTTTCCCAGAAGAGGTGGAATAGGACCTCAGGATGAGACTGAGGCTTGGGATCTGAATGTGAGCGGCTGACACTGCAGGGCAGGGCCAGTCGGGATGTGAGGGGGTGATCGCAGGGCCAAGGCGAGCATGAGGGCTCGGCTGCCTCCTGCCCAGGCCGCCTGCCAGTCTCGGCTCTCCTCTGACAGGTGATACATGCAGGAACGGAGACCAACAGCAGCGCCACACGTCTGTGACTAGCAGATCCCCCTGCTCTGAACCAAGACAAGAAACCACATAAGAGCTACAGGAAACTGGAAACTTAAAAGGAAAACCGCAGCTGGGTGTCAGCCAGTGAGAACAGTGCGTTCCTATAGCTCTGTGGTGCTTTGGCTAAAGGAAACTCAAAGCTTAACTCAGAGTTTAATGCCCACCTGTTCCACTGTCTCTGCATCAATTCTGGAGTTCATTTTCCATCGCCAGAGTTTGGTGTTTTTTTTCCTTCAAGTACTGAGGTGAGACAGGAATGCTCAGGCACCAAAGGACAGCCACACGTGGAGCTGCACACGGCACTCACCCCACTCTTGGAGCAGAAGGGGGTGTCGGAAGGGATGGGCAGTGAAACTCATCGATAGTTTGCTTGCTTCTTGGGACTGTATGGTCTGTGTTTTATTAGCATGCAGAACCCCCTTCCCTGTAGGGTCTGTCTCATTTGGTCCATGTGGATTAATGTGAATCCACAGCACAGGCCCCTAGTATTGACCTCTCTGGTAGCACAAGCCCCAAGGACTGGTCTGGGCAGGGTCTGGCGAAGTTCTGCACTGACTCAGATACTGAAGAAGTAGATGCTAAGTAATGAGCGCATGTGCACACGCCACACACACACACATACACACACACACACACACACACACACACACACACACTGACACACTCACAAATCAAGACCAGAAGAAACAGAAGTCCAAGGTTAAGAAAGTCCCAACACAAGCAGGGCATGGTGGCACATGCCAGTAATTCCAGCATTCTGAGAGGCTGAGGCAGGAAGATCTCAAGTTCAAGCCCAGCTTACACAACTTAGCAAGATTCTCGAAAATTTTAAAAGGGGGGTTGCTGGGAATGTAGCTCACTGCAAATGCCTTAGGCTCACTCTTCAGTTTGAGAGAGAAAAACAAAAAAAAACCAATGAAGTGCCTTGGGGACATAATGGAGCAGGCAGAATCAGCTTTGCAAATGAGCCCAGCCAAGGGCTGGTCACTGAGAGGGAAATCCACAGCCCACTTCTGGACAGGAGGACAGCACGTCTGTCACACAAGTGAGGTAAGCCGAGCAGCGGCCCCAAAGATGGGGCACTATGTAATGCTCGTGGCAAAGAGAAATTAAGGTTGCAGACGGAATTAACATGAATTTAAAAAAGGGCTCAACACAATCACTCAGCAGGGTCCTCTAAAGAGGAAGAGGGAGGCAGAAGAGGAGGGAGCAAGTGGAATAAGGACTCACCGACTGCGCCTGGCTTCACAGAGGCAGGAAGGAGCTGTGCACCTGAAGGTGGGCGGGCAGCCTCCAGATGCCGCGGAGGCAGCGAGTCGCTCCCCCCCCGCCGCCCCCAGAACCTCCAGAAGGGGGCGCAGCCCCACGGAGAAACTCTGGTCCAACTTGCAACACACAGAACCTTGAGCACCTCTGTGAGTTAACACGCGAAGTTAGTGGTAATTTGTTGGGCTAAAACAATAATCATCACCTAGCTAATTATCTTCTGCCAATATGAACAAGGTAGATGGGTATAAAATGAACACGAATGAATTTAATAAAGGTTAATAAAGGAGAGTTCACGCTGAAGGCAGCGCTCTATTTGGTGTTAAACCAAGCACAGGCTCTCAGAGGTGGCAGTGATCTGAGCGCCCGTCCGAGCGAGCCTGAACATGCGCCTGAGCGCCTTCCCTCTACCTTCCTCCCAGCCGCGCCCACACAGCCCCTGCTGACTCCCCGGGTGGGCGGCTCACTGCAGCTTTGTCACAGCCGAATCCAGAGTCCCGGGCCTCTACTCACTGCTTCTGGGTATGTCTTCTTGCACTACTTAGAACTACTTTACTGTAAGGCCCGCTCTTAGGGACGAGAAAGTGACAAGACGCGGCCTCATACCTACTGCCTTCTGCGGAGCTCTCCGAGTTGTGGTCTTGGGACTGTGTGTCCCATACTTCTGTTATGCAAAGCCATGTCCATACCTATTTTCCTTACCTCAGATTCGAAGCTTCTGATCCAGTCAGTGCCGATGGAATAATAATTTGGAAAGAAAAGCTTGAACATGGTCTTTGAATCCAAGCCATAAAATAATAGTGACAGAGCTGGGCACGGTGGTGTGTACCTGAAATCCCAGCACTCAAGAGGCTGAGGCAGGAGGAATGCTGCGAGTTCGAGGCCTGCCTAGGTACACAGTGAGTTCAAGGCCAGCTTCCAAAAACCAAAAAACTAAAAAAAAAAAAAAAAAAAAAGTAATAGCAGGCAGTAGGGACACTTACTGCTTTATGAACAATAAACCACAATAATGTATTGCTTAAAATAAATATTTCAAAAGTTAAATTAATTAAAAGTACTACGGTGATACTGTTAGTCTTCTGCAAAAGGTCAGCACTATTCTATATACAACTGGATACTTGATAATCCAATGATTGCTTATCTGGGTTTTTTTCCCCAGCAGGTAGGAAGGTAGGAGTGCGTGGAGATGCCTTACAGGTAAGAAGCAAACATGGAGTTTAACTGACCCACTCAAGGCTCTACCCCGAGCCTCAGCAGTTTTAATGGCTCCTTAGTAAGCTGCCCTTCTCCCGTCCAGGGCAGAAGTCCGTCTTCACTCTGACTCTGTGAGTCGGCTGTGTGGCCTCGGGAGAACCACTTTTCCTCTGAGAACTAAGCATCCTCACCAGAAAGATGCTGACACACAACCAGCTAGGCTTTGAGGTAGAGTTCAGGCCCCAACGGTTTATGGTGTCTTGAATTTAAGATCGAGAGAGCAAAAGTATTATCCCAGGACTCTTTCTTTTTTCCCCTCCATGACCACAACTGCCCTAATCCTTCAGACGAACCCCCGTCTGTCCCCTGATGAGAATCGACATGTTCACAAGAGCAGAGATCTGGATACATAACAAAAATCTTGTCACAAAACCTCCAGAGAAGGAATGTTGGTGCCGAGCATTTCACTATGACACAGAGGCTGCAGGGTAATCTGTTAGACGGAAAGGAAAGCTATTAACAAAATCCTTGAAGGAACTCAGGAAGATGGAGTAATCTCTTTCAGCATTAGGAGAATCTTAGTCATCTTCAAATGAAGATTTGTGTATCTAATATGCAAGTTGACATGAAACTTCAAGGCGAAATTAAGTTTGGGTGCAAAGAAATAAAATTAAAGGCTAAGTACTAAGTAAAAAATAGAAAATACTTCCAACAGTTGAGGTCCTCAGTGATGATGATCAGAATCCTTTTGAGTTGAGAGTGGGTGTGAATATCAGAAAAATAATAAACTTCATAGAGAAAGAAATGCAAGTAGTGTTTGTAAGCTTACAGTAAAGATTATCATATAAGCAAAGACACACACACACCCCTCCATTACTGATCCAAGAGGATTTGGATAAGTGGGAAGCAGTTCACATAAGTAATATAATTGATGCTATTTTCATCCAGTTGAATCGAGCATTTCTGGAACAGCTGAACCATGGATAGGAGGGAAGACAGAAACGGGGAAGGAGGAAATTGATCCACCAGGTCCTGACCCGAGAACGTCTTGCTTCCTTGGCAAAATCTCATTTCCTTTGAGTTTCCTGCTACCCTCAACACTCAAGCACCACTCCGGGCCTAGGAACACAGAGGCGAGGACCACATGGGAAACGTCCCGGGTCTCAAGGCCCTCACAGTCCAGTGAGGAAAGAAGACAGTCGCCAGCAAACACGTGTTTGCTTCTCTTGTCTTTCAGCACATAGCTCTTGAGGGCCCGTCATGTACCAGACACTATTCACGGCCTGGCAGACATAGTAGTAAACATGGCAGAGCTCCTCCCGCCACAGAGCTTACATTCTGGGAATGTAAGGGGAACAATAAAAAAGTGGGCAAGCAAATAGCTCTGGACGGTGTATACTATGAAGGAAAGAAAACAGCCTACAGCAGATCTAGGAAGGCTTCCAAGAGAAGCGGATGCTGGGGCAGCTCCAGAACTGAGACAGCTGTGTGAAGCTCGGGAGCAGAGAGTTCCATGTGACACAGGGAATCTGGGTCCTGGTGCTGGAAAAGGCCCTTGTGTGTGGAGCAACCGTGGTGAGGTCTGTGCCACTGCCACCTGGCAAGCAGTGGGAGGCTGAGAGGCAGAGGTCACAGAGGAGATGGCACCCCAAGGAGCGTACGCCAGGATACAAGACAGCTGCCTTGGGAACAATCAGCCGGAGTGGTGGCCTCGTTGAGAGACGATGAGGCTCCAGTAATGTGGCAGCAGTGGAGGGGGTGAGAAGTAGACACACAAAGGGTAAACTGTGAAGGGTGCACCAATACATCTCCAAAGATAGGAAGTGGTGGGGAAGACATGAGATCAACGATGAGTTCCAGAACAACAAATAATCTGATTTAAAGATGGGCAGAGGACTTAAGAAGATCTGTCTGCAAAGAAAACACACAAATGGTCCAGAAGCATACTGAAAGAATGCTCAACATCACTGATCATGAAAAAAATGCACGTCAAAATCACAAGGGAATCTTACCTTGTACTCATTGGGATGGCCACCACAAAAAGAACAGAAAATAGCAAGGTTGGTGAGGATGGAGACACTGGAATCTTCATGTACAAATGATGGGACAGTAGCATAGTGAGGCTTCTGTGGACAAGAGTAGGAAGGTTTCTCAAAAAACTAAAAATAGAATTGCCATATGATCAGCAATCCCACTTCTGAACAACCTGAAAGCGGGGACTTGACATTTGCTCGGCCATGTTCACTACAGCATTATTCACAACAGCCAAGAGGTTAAAAAAGTACTCAGATGTCCATCTGTGGATAAGTGAATAAAGAAACATGGAGTCTATATACTCTGGAAGATTATTCCACCTGAGGAAAAGAAGGAAGTCCTATCACATGAACACTGCGGATGAATCTTGAAGATATTAGGCTAAGTGAAGTAAATCAATCACAAAGACAAACTGAATCGCTGCACTTTTAGACGAAGTGTCCAAAGGAGTCAAATTCATGGAATCAAAAATGAGTTCTAAGTATAACAGTATACTAAAATGTCTTAGTTGGGGAAAGACAGTAAGTACCAGGTGCCAAAGAGAAGTTTGAATCAAATCACCTAGAACTTGCAAAACTGGTAGCTAAAAACCGGCTGCACAATGAATTCTTCAGCCACCAGGAGGGTATAAAAAGTCTCGTGGAATATCTGGGATTTCTTTCAAGCGAACTTTACTCAGAGTTGCATATTCCTTTCTTCCCAGAGAGGAGGTGTGGGTGCTTGTCCCTTCACTCCTAGGGAAGTAAGGGCAGCAGTAGGACCACTCCAAGCTTGACATGCATCCCGTGCAGTTAGGGAGCATGGTAGACTGATGTCCGGCCACCAGCCTGCAAATCTAGAGCTGTCCTAGACCTAGATCAAGTAGCAACACTAATGTCTGCATGGGTATTTAATTAGTGAAAATGAAATACAGTGAACATCCAGCTCCTCAACCAGCGTTCAATGGCTGCCATGCTGGACAGCACAGACAGAGAACATTTCCACCACTGCAGAAAACTCTGATAGACAAACTCTGATGAGAGATCAACAAACTCTGATGGTCTCTCTAGAAGGCAAGAGACTGCCGGCTGGCTGACTACTGACACCAGAACAAAGGAGGGTGGCTATGTTGGGATTGACCTGCATTCCAGAGTTTGTCAGGCCAAGGAAAGAATGAGGGTCTCCTGGTGTGTGGGGGCTATTCAGGCAAGCCGGCCTGGAATCATTTTCAGTTCTGAAGGGAAGTGAATGGAGAAACAGTGAAATCCCAACAGAGCTTGTATGGAACACAACAGAGAGAACCCAAACAGGAGACGAGAACAGCCCCCTGGAGGAAGAAGCTGCATGAGTTTCAAGCCCTGTGGTGGATCCTCCACAGCGGGGCTTCTGAAGAACCAGGAGACCCAGCCTAAAGAACCTGCTGGGTTCTGTCATCAACCCCGTAATGACAGCGCTCACTGGCAGTCTCCCTCCCCACTTCTCTTGCCCCTCTCCATTCCTTGACCAAAGGCCAGAAGGTGGAGATTGAGTGAAAGAATAAAGCAGGGCAGGGAGAGAAGTCCACAAGGACCATGCCTCCTCTGTGCCCTCACTGCAAGAAGCCAAACTACATCCACCTCCAGATGGGCTAAGGAGAAAGCTTCACTATGACCCAAATTCAGGGTCAGAATTTTATTATGCATGAGACAGACATTTTAACTTTGGGCACATCAAGCTTGAGTGGTCCCTTAGCCATGTGGACATGTCAAGTAAGCCAATCTAGAACCCAAGAGAGAGGAGTAATTTTGAGAATCATTAATTAACACAGAGATAGAATTCAAAGCCAAGTGTCGGTGCAGTTCACTCAGGAGAAAACATAGCTAGAGAAGAAAAGACGACTAAAGAGAGTACTTCTACATTTAAATTCCAAGTCACTACAATTCGGATCTGGAGGGTCCCCCAAAGGCCCATGTGTTAAATGCCTGGTCCCCAACATGATGCAACGGGGAGACGGTGGAATCCTTGAAAGGTGGGGCCCACCCCAAGGTCATTAGATCACACCCATGAAAGGGACTATGGGACACCAGCATCTTCCTCTTTCATGCCTATGAAATGACTGGTTTTGCCCTGCCACACCTTCCTCACCATGATGTGCTGCCTTGTCACAGGACCAAAAGCAATGGGCCAGCCAAAAATAGAATGAAACCTCTGAAATTATGAGGTCACAATAACCTATTTTCTCTTCATCATTGGTTGTTTGTTGCAGGTATTTGTTATAGTGATGAAAAGCTCTGAAAATAGGAGTCAGGGAGAGAATGTGGCTCCACAAAGGGCTCCGAGATAGGGTGGCCGATGGAGTATGAAAGGTCAGGAGGACCAGGCAAGTTTGGTGGAGAGGAGAGGCAAGGGCTTGGCTGTGATGAGCCATAGAACCTAAACTGGGTAACATGGAATTTGAGGTGATGGACAGTGAACAAAGGGATGAGGGGGTAAAAATTGTTGATGTGAAAACATCTCTATTGGGAAGAAGTCAGAAGGGAAATCCCAAACTGAGATTCAGCAGGAGTACAGGAGGTCAAGAGCAGACTAGGGGAGCCAGGTGGCAGATGTGAAAGAGGAGAAGCAACTCGTTCAGAGTAATCTGCGATGCGGTGGCCAGCGGTGCTGGGGGTTATCGAATATTCAACGCCGTGCTCCTGAAGGGCCAGGACCTCAGCCAGAGGAAAGACAAAGACATGCTGGGGAAAAGTGGCACTCCTGGGCTCCCCACACCTCAGATGCGACTAAACCAACCATTCCCTGTCCCGGCATTTGCTCCTGCTAATGCAAACTATAATGATTTGGAGAAGTTAATCCATGTCCCAGTCTCTCAGAACAAGTTTCCACTAATTCACAGAGGACTGAAGACTACATACAGCTAGTCTGTTATAATCATCACTACATTTAATTAGCTTTCTCTGGCATCTTTTCCTACTTTTTGCTTTCCACGTGATTATGTTTCTTGCAAACTGCATGTAGTAGATTGTTCATTTTCTAAAGCCCAATCTTAGAAATTCTCACACACAGTAGTGGTGTATTACTGGAGAATTCTCGATTTTTGCCTTAGTTTCCCTGACCTATAAGACATATGCTTGTGATGACTCAATGAGTTAACATCAACAAAGAGCTTAGCCCTGGCACAGAAAACACACGTCATAAATGTTAGCTATTAAGAATTGAGTTTAGGGCTGGGGATTTAGCTCAGCAGTTAGAGTGCTTGCCTTGCAAGCACAAAGCCCTGAGTTTGAGCCCCAGCACCAAAAAAAAAAAAAAAAAAAAAAAACCAGAATTGAGTTTAATCATTTATATTATTGATATATGTGGGCTTATTTTATTTTCTATTAACTACGCTTTTTCTGTGTATTTTTCCTTCTTTTCTTTTCTGCCCCACCATGGGGTGATCACATTTTCCCTAATCTTATTTTCAAATCTGGAAACAATACATTGTCCGTATTCATTAAGGGTTAGCCTTAGGATGTTAAATGGACCCAAGCAGGCCAATGCTTCCCAGAGAACACAAGGGCTTCAGGATGCCTTCACAGTCTAATCTCCCTCCCCCAAGTCCTACATTATTGTCCAACGTTCTAGTTGCACCTTGTTTTAATCCCCTTCTTCCCACCCAAGTCTGTATTTATTTAAAGTCTGCCAATTTTTAGCCAATTTCACTGCTCATGACTGCCTTTGCATCCTGTGCTTTTCCTGTGGGTTCCATTTCACTCTCACTAAATACTAAAGAGCATGCTTTAGTATTTTTGCCATCACAACAAAGGGAAGTATAGATCTCTTACTATACCACCTTGGATGAAGATGGTGGCTTAAACAGATCTATCTCACAACTCATCATTACTGTATTTTTAGTTTGCCAGAAAAAGAAAAACAGAAAATAGCCCTGGGCAGAGTTGACTTTTAGGACCCCACCCCCACCCCAGCCCTGTGCTGAGGACTAACTTGGGGCCTCACTGGCACCTCCCTCGACTGTGTGCTTCCTGGCTGCCACAGACATGAGCAGCTTCCATCCATGTGCCTTTCCCATGCTGCTTCTGCCCCAGGCCCAGTCGACTACAGACTGAAACCTCTACAACATGAGCCACAATAAACCTCTCTGCCTCTGAGCTGTGGGAATAGGGTATCATATCTCAGGCACAAGGAAAGTGCCTAAGACAGGTACTTGGAAGTCTGTAGGATGGTCTTTATTTAGTCTCCTCCGGTTCTGGACCTTCAGCTTATTAACAGAAGCAGCCACGTGGATCTTTTATATTTGTTGTGAAATTCCCACCGAAGGGCCCCGTTACAGCTTGTGTCTAGACGTCCCCCCAAAATCTCATCCACTCATAGGTGGGGCTTTCAGAGGGGCCTGGATTAGAATGTGTGACCCTAGGGTCAAAGATGTGTGGTGACTAAATTAGTCCACTGATCAGTTTGACATAGTTCTGAGTAGGATTAAGCATGCCCCAGCCCTTAATGTGAGAGCCACCCATCCTGGATAAGACATAAGAGACAGAGAGAGGGTCTCTGCTTGTGTCTTGCTGCTTTGGTGCCTTCTGACCACCACGAACTGTTTCTCCTCGACCACGCCACCCTGCCTTGGAGCCAGCTGACTGTGGACTGAAATCTCTACAAACTGTGAGCCAGATAAAGCTTTCCTCGTTTAACTTGGGGTGTTGGGTATTTTGTCTCAGCAGTAAGAAAAGTAACTAAGACAAGCCCCAATATGCTTCTTACTATGCATTATTTAAAAACTGACAGAACAAACTTCCTGCAAAATTTAAAACTTCTGTGCTGCCTGTTTTAAAAACCTGGCCACATATTTTATTAAGTTAATTTTCCAATAGTTTCTTAGGAAGTAGTCACGTATATGGAAGTAATCATATATACAGCAACTTTGTAATTATTCATAACTAGGACTCGCCAGCTGGCCACTTCATAATTATGATGCTCACCTCATGATGATTCATAATTAGAAAAGCCAGAGGTAACCCAAGTGTACAAGAATAGGAGAATGTCTGTGCACAAGGTGGCACATGACCCAGCAGACCGTCCGGCAGCCATGAAAGGGTACGGACAATGCATGGGAAAACTTTCTGTGACAAAGGAAAGCGGTGAGTGTATGAGTGTGGAGGGGTCCTGGAGAAGGCACGTGCTCTCACAGCGACACGTACCTTTCCTTTGTTGCACTTATTCTAAGTTGATTTGTATAATTCCTTAATTATTGTCTCTCCTTCTGGTCTAAACAAGTCCACCAGGGCAAGGTTTCTTTGTTTTGCACACTACTTGACTCAATAGTCCTAACAGCAGAGGGAAGGAAGGTGCAGGAGGGACAAGAGAACAGGGAAAGAGGAAGGGGGCAGGGCAAGGACACGTTTTTCACGAGGGCATTCTGGCTCCAAGCCACGAGACACTCCAACTGGGAGAGCATGCTCTCGTTTCCACTGGGAATAAAGCAAGGTCAAGAGGGCAGGAGACAGACAGGACCGGCAGGCTGCCTGCACATCTTGGGGCTGTGCTGGGGACTGCATCCAAGGTGAGGCAGGACTCTCCAGCTGGCCAGCTGTGGTGCTCATGACACAGGCCTGGTCAGGGAGGGGTGCAGGTCGGTAGCGGGAATCTGTTAGGAGACCAGCGACATATTTAAGCATAGACTTGCACCCGAATTCTGAATTGCCTGCAGCCTGGGGATACCCAGAAATATCAGGGAAGGTATAGGAAATGCCCCCTGCAAGCAAGGTGTAAGTGTAGGTGGGGAATGTCAAGCCAGTAATTTGGGTGTTAACACTAATTTGACCTGTTGATAGCCTTAGATGGTTATGCTTACGGACATTAAGACTAAAACCAAAGGAAGATGATCAAAATGGTAATGAACTTAATGATTATTTTTCCCTCTAATGCTCATAATTATTTTATAATGAAAAGGAAAGAGTGTGTCTCCTTTGAAGAATTGCTATTTTCTTCAATCAGATGCTAATAATTTTGAAGCCCACGGTTTCTCCCTTTCCTCCTGTCCTAAGGAAACTCAAATTTAGGGTTCAAGCGCTGTAACTGTATTGGTGCAATGGTCTGGATAGTTCTTATAATATAGGCCGAGAAGCACATTTTTAAAAATCCTCCATCAAGCCTTATCTATTTTGTCTACTCTTTCTAACATACAGATCTTTACCATGTGATTCCACTTTTAAAAGCTGCATTACTTTAATTACATATGATCTTATATATGTGAATTCGATTTTCAACTAGACCAGTGCTTCTCATTGTGGGGTGGAAGAAAGAAGACACCTGCAGGTGAAAGGCTGGCTGATGGATCACACCCACCTGGGTGTCCTTTCCCAGTTTATAACAGCTGCTCACCAGCACCCACCCAAACATGCACTGTGAGCTGCTGTGCCCACTGGCAGCTGTTACACCCCTGAGGAGATGCGCAGGTAAAAAGGATAAATACCCAGTGAATGACTGTAAGTTTGGTGGAGATTTTCACTAACGGGTGAATTTTAGAAATAAAAGACTATCAGTTTTAATTCTGAATCTAACACCCTAAGTTACATAATCTTTGTTAAGCTGATATAAAATACTTTATTTTCAATGTATATCAAAATATGCTAAGTGCAACACACGGAGTTTAATAAATGCCCATTAGGCCTTATTTTTCAGATCAACTTGGGAGTTCCTTACATAGGGGTTTCTCATTCTTGTTACCATTGAAATTTGAAATGTTTAATTCTTTATTGTGGGATATTATGGCTTCATTTGTGCCCTCTTCAAAATAATATATGTTGGAAATCCTAACTCCCAGTACCTCACTGTAGTGCACTTATCACTGTGGTCAACTTGAGCCAGAACGCCTGGCTGGACTGAGTTGCTGTGGTTCTGGGTGTAGAGGATCCACCTGAGGATTGTTGCTGATGCAACATTAAGGAGAACAGGAGCAAAAGATAGTTGTGGGCTGTTTCCCAGGAGAAGCTCAGCTGTGGCTGGTTCTCCTGAAGGGGACTCTGCTGTTCTCATCAAAGAAGGAGCTCGGAGCCTTGCTGTCAATAGAGGATGGCTGCTGTTGCTTCGGGGGAGCTCTGGTCATCATCTCTGCTGTGAGCATCATATCCTGGTTCCAGTAAAGATTTCTTCAGCCATCATCTGCAGACACAGACGTACATGGGACAGTGCTGTGGGCTCCCAGCCCTTGATTGGATCTTTTGGGTCTCCAGTGCCTAGATAGTCGGCACTCTTCCTGCATTTGGCTTATGTGTAAATGTTGTAACTTATAAATGTCCTGTATTAAATCTGTTCTTTTACAAACCATTGACTCTAGAAAGCTAACTAATATACTCACCATGTGGGACTATTTAGAGACAGGGTCTTTGAAGACGTAACTGAAGTAAAACGAGATCATAGAGCAGGTGCTGATCCAATCTGACTGCTGTCCTTGTATGAAGAAATGAGGGCACAGACACATGCGCACAGGGAAAAGACCAAGGCTGGGCATAGTGAGTGGGCAGCTGTTTGCAAGCCAGGGAGAGGGGCCTTGGAAGATGCTTGCTGATCTGAAGACTTCCAGCCTCCAGAACTGTGAGCAGTGAGCGTCTGTCATGTGTAAGTCTGTGGGGTGCTGTGACATGGCCCTAGCAAACTTGCGCAGGGGCTGACTGTAAGTGGTAATACCTGGCAGCACACCTGGCCTCTGCCCATCAATGTCAGTAACACCCTTTGCACACCATCTCCAATTATGATACCCCCAAATCTCTGCATATTGTTCAAATGCTCCCTAAGCTATGACTTCTTCCTGCCTGTCCCACTGAACAGTGTTTTAGATGCACTTTGGCCACCTGTTTATCCCCCAGTGCTCAGCATAGCAACTGATACATCACTAAGTAGATTCTCAAGTATTTACTGAATGAATTCATGCGCCTGGTTCCCCCACCTGGGTCTTACTTTGCCCTTGAAGACTGCTTTTGCTGCAAATAAAATAGTAATTACTTCTAGGTTAATTTATGGTGGACTGTGGAATGGTTAAGGAAACAAGCAGTTTTCACTGTAGCATAGCTTCTGGCAACTTAGTGATGTTAACATCACACCTTTTAACCTCTTTTTGTTTGACACTGCTCACTGACCTCACTCCAGATCCACTGAGAGACTTAGAGGTGTGATGCTCTTAGCACCCTTAATGAACCACTTGACTTAATGCAGATGCAACAACTATGACAAATTCTTCTCTTACCATTTGAAACTCAGGGCACTTGTGAAGAAAACAAACAGCAGATTTCAGTGGGAAGATGCTAAACTGTTACCATAATGATACTCCACAATCAGAAACCTCAAAGCACACCCAAAGGCCGATGTCAGCAGAGGCGCTCTTTGGAAAGGCAAAAATCACAAATGCTATCCCTGTTTGCCAAGCATTTTCATGAATTCAATGTTTTAACCTTGCCACATTTGCTGTCATGTTATTTTGGCTGTGGGAGACGGGGTAGGCCGGCTCTGAGATACCAAAGCATTGAGACGAGGTGACATTCTGCACACAGACAACAGTTTCTGATCCGAGTTTATATAGCCGGTACTCCATATTCACAGTATACCATTTTGAGGACATTATTTCAATCTGTACTAGATCTACTCATTTACAAATCTATTTATTGCATATTTTAATAGCTGAGATTCTTAGTATTACAGATTTCATTGACTCAAGTTAAAAAATACTAAAAGTAGTCATTTTTAAGCGCCATTTCAGAGGACAATGTCTACTGTTTTAAAGTTTCTGTGACTTTGTGACTTTAAATATTTTTGACTTTTAAAAAATTATAATACTTTGTAACTTTAAAAAAATTGTAGTACTGACTTTGTACCTTTTTAAAAATTATAATACTAACTTTGTAACTTTTTAAAAAATTATATTTCTAACTTTGTGACTTTAAATTGGAATCCTACCCCAAGTGATAGGTAAAACACAAGTCTAAGAGACCTCTCGCCTGGCCTGTGTGACACCACACAGAACTGCTGTTTCAGGCGGCGGCAGCCTAGTGCCAGGCACCCACACTCCACGGATGTCCATGACGACGGCACAGACACTCCTAACTCGACTGCTTGTTACAGCGGAGAGGCTGAAAAGAGCCCTCTTCCGAAGTTGGCTTCTCCATGGAAGAAAAGGAGAATGGCTTGTGGATAACCTGAAACTTAGAAACCAAACAAATCCCTTCGCGAAACAGTCTGCCCAGTCAGCAAAGCTGGTGGACAAGGTGATGTTAATGTTTTAGAGGCAGGAGGCAACTGGCCAAGTGACAGTGTTCTGGAAATTTTTCCTTTTCCAGAAGGATAGAAAAGAATGAAAATTAGTTAACCATAACATTTAGAATTTCATACCTTTCCTTGGTCATTTATAAATATGAAATCTACATTACATTCAGCAGTAAAAACTACCATTTTCTGATCACTGCATCAGAAAAGCTGGCAAAAGCCCCTAATTCCTATTACGCTTATTTCTTGGTTCAATCTCAGCGCTTTCAGCCCCTCTGGTGCGGCGATTCTGTCTTGGGCTCGTTTCTATGTCTCGAAGATCATTTCTGAAAAGAGAAAGAAACAACATCTTAGAAAGCAATGACCATAATTCCACAGTAATTTCTACTTTATTAATACATTACTTCACTGAAACCCCCAAATAGCCTTCTATTCTAACCACATATCTGTAATTATTATTATGACTGTCATTCCTGCTCTATAACTGAGAAAACAGCGAACTCTCAAAGATGACAAAGTGAGACTCAGTAATAAAACCTCTTCTGAATCAAAATCTAGCAGCTTTACGGTTCTGTTAAACATTTTAATATGTAACAACCTGGGAAAAAACTGCTTCTCTCCTAACCAGAAAAAGCCAGACAGTCTCATCGTATCTCCTCTAGATCCCGTCAGCGAGCTGAGACTGTCGGGTAACCTAGAAAACAATACTCAAAGAAAAACAATTCCCTCCAAAGAGAGGCAGGCCCTGCGGAGTCTCTTGCTGTAAGCAGGTATCAGAGAGAAGGGGTGCTGAACGAGCAGGTACCAAATCAGCCAAAATTTTCATGAATTCTTTCTTTTTCTTTTGGTGCCGGGGTGGAAGCCAAGGCATTTTGGGTTTGGCTGAGCACCGCCTGCCTCCCAGACGCTTCTCTTCCGAAAAGCAAAAGCTTTAAACCACTGAGGGAAGAGCCAGCTACTCGCGGGCTAGCAGGCTGCAGGTGAAGACCAGCTGCCTCAAAGCTGCAGAGGAGGGAGCAGTCGGCCTGCGGCGGAAGGACAGGAGGTCACTTGCAGGGGCAAAGGCAGAGGTCCGCCGCTGCTGGGGAAGCGCTGGAGGCTCCGAGCTCCACCTCCACCTCAGGGGAGGAGCAAGAGGCGTGGCAAGGGGCGTGGGGAAAGGGAGAGTTGACTGGGCAGAGTATGCGTGGTTTTCAGGACCCTGGAACTCTTCTGTATGACATTAAAATGGGGGCTGCATGCTCCTCACAATCTGCTAAAAGCCATACAATATGCAGCACAAAAAAATGAACCCAAATGTAAACTATTAGAATGACCAAAACCAAGTGACAGGCCTCACGCTGACTTCAAGACTTACTGTAAGACAGCAATAATCAAGAGTGAGTGTTATTTATGAAAACAGATTAATGGAGCAGAAGAGTGAGTCCGGAAATAGACTCACACATACACATTCAATTGACCTTCAATACTAGTACCAAGGTTATTAAATGGAGATAAGATAGTCCCTTCAATACACACTGCCGCAGTGGCCACAGGCCCCCCCCAAATAAAAAACCCCACAAAATATTCTAAAAGTTGACACATTTCATCAAACTTTAAAAGTACTCTCTGAGCTGGGTGTGGTGGCACATGCCTGTAAATCTCAGCACTTGGGAGGCTGAGGCAAGAGGATCACCATGAGTTCGAGGCTGGCCTGAACTACACAGCAAGAGTCTATCTAAAAAAAACAAAACAAAAAATCCAAAAATAAAATTAAATTTAAAAAAAGTGCTCTTTGAAAAACAATTACAACAAGAAAAAGCAAACGAGCAATACAAAAAGACCGAAGTGAGAGCCCTGGTAAGTTCTGCACTGCAGCACACAAGCACTGACTCTGGTTGTGTGTACAGCAGTTTAAAGAAGCAGAGAGAGACTAGACTTGCAGATCTGGGCCGCTTCCCAAACTCGGTCTTGGGAACTACTCTCCCGGGGAGGCCAAAGAGGCCGCTAGGAACAACAGCACAGTCCGCTGCAAGTCCACAGGCCCGTTTTAACCTCCCTGGCTCACTCTGGTTTCTCTTCAGATCGTATAAATCTTTCGCCTTTTTAACCTCCCTGGCTCCCTGTGCACACGGCACTGTGAACAGAGGAAGTCTGGGCCCACCACAATAGCTTTTTGACTGAGTCCTCCTGCTGCTCGTCAGGAGTGTTCCTTCCCTTCATTTCTGTTTCATGTATGCTGGGGCTCTTCTTATGCGTATATACACATTTGTTTTGTTTTATTTTTAGACAGAATCTTGCTAAGTTGTCCACGCTGGGCTTGAACTTTCCATTCTCCTGCCTCTGAGTGCTGTCATTACAGGTGTACATGACCACACCTGGCTATGTGCGTATGTTCCTAATCATTTATCTTCTTGGTAGACTGACATTTTTAAGCATTATAAAATGTCTGTGTACTTTCAAATAATATTTATCTTAAAGTTCATTTTGTCTGATATCAGTCTAGACATGCTCATCTATGTCTATGTCTTTTTTGTTGTTTCATTATTCCTCCATCACTGGTATTTTCTATTGTATCATTTTAATTTCTTTATCATTTCTTTTACTGTATATTAATATGTATTTCCTTATTGGTTGCTCTGGGGATTACAATTAGGATATTAATCTACTACAAGATTTAGTTCAGATTGATACCAATGTAATATCAATAGCATACAAAAACTTTGTTCCTATATACAGTAGCTCTGTACCTTCCCCCATCCTTTGTGCTGCTGTCACACAAATTTCATCTTTACACACTATTTGTTCAACAACACATATTTGTAATTATTACTTCATGTAACTGTCTTCTAAAACAGAAGAAAAAAGTTACAAACCCAAATATATCTATGCTTTTTTATATTTATCTATAGTTACCTTTACTGCCATTGTTAAGGCTGAAACCTTCCCCAACTTACCCGGGACAAGGGAGAGCGGCGCTCAAGAACGACAAGAGACCAGATTCGATGCAAAAGCAACAAGCTATTGTTTAAACAGAGCTCTGGGCCAGTACGTGCCCCTCTTAGGAGGCAGAGGTAATGGCCCTGAACAATAGGAGTGTGGGGTTTTTATGGGGTAGGGGACAGGCGCGGGAAGGGGAGGGGGCGCGCGGGAAAGGAAAGTGTGGCGGCACATGATTGGTTTATTCAAACTTGAGCAGCCCTTCCTGGCGGGCTTCTTTGGCGGGCTTGTATAACTGCCTGGCGGGCTTCTTCCTGGAGCCTTGGGGGTGCTGTAAGTTGGAGGTTTTTCTCCTGGAACAAAGAACTTCCCGGCACAGG
>PVJO010023153.1:0-26851 GCA_004026905.1 Hystrix cristata | reverse complement strand
GTGCTATTTTATACTGCTCAGAGCACAAATCGTTTGAATAAAAATATATTCTTCAGACAGCTATCACTATTACTTGAAAAACAGAATTTTCTATAAATATGTCTGTACACACATATATGGGAAGTGTGAAGAGACTAGTAGTGAGGTAGGAATAGGGTGTGGCCTGACCTGGCTGGGAGGATGAACATGACCTTGGGAATGGCCTTGACCTGAGGGCAGCCTAGGGGGCAAAATTCCAATCGCCCCTCTTCTCACAGGATCAGGAAACTCTCCCGAGACCAGGATCCAGATAAATATGAATGGCGCCACAAGCTCTGCCCTTCTTTTCTACGGCGCCTCTAGGGAAGGACCTCTTCCTGCTCTCTCTTATGGAAGACAGTATCTCCTGTGGAAGACAGTATCTGCATACCCAGCCCCAAGGCTATCATGCCTTTTTGTGGTAACCCCTACCATGCCTTTTAGGCCCAGTGCACACATTTTCCTGTTTCTGGGGTTATACTCAACTTTCCTTTTCTTCTTTTCTCTATAATTTTAAATAAAACTTTATAACTACTTTTTATCCCCCTCATTCAATTCTTTGTTTGAGGAGGGGAAGATCTCAGGAATAACAGAACCTACCTGGTAACAGCAGGGCTGAAGGATTGAAGGTGGCAGGAATAGCAGATGAGGTCAGTTTGGCATGGCCTTGTGGGGCATTGAATGGACATAAGGTTTTATTTTGTATGAACTAGGGAACCCCTGAAGGCTTTGGGGCATAAAAATACCACGATGTGCCTTCAGTCAAGAGCACTACTATGAATGTGGTGTTGGGAGAGCAGGGTGGATGCAGGGAAACCAGTGGTGGCTTAGACCCAAGGGAAACAGAGGAGGTGGAAAGAAGTGGTTGGCTCTGGGAACTCTTTCCTTCCTTGGCTGCTGCAGGTCCATCTCCCTCAGTTTTCCCTCAGCCATGCCAGGTGCTCCAAATCAACATCCCTTGGGGATATCTCAGCAGGGACCTCAAGGGCCCGCCCTAGGCTGACACCTCACCCTCCCATCTGCAGGTGGGAGACTCAATCTCCAGCTTATAACTCCCTCCTGGGCTGTAGCCCTGGGATCCAACAGCCTCCTCACCCCTCTGCCTGCCTGGGCTGTGGATTTCAGAAGCAAGCTTCACTTGCCGGAAATGTGAGCATCAAATCTGGTCTCAATGAATGGCTCTCAGGAGTTCCCCAGCCCCTAGGTGCCAGAACAAGAAACCCAGGACACTAAGTTCTCCTTTAATTTAAAATGGAATGTACACCCAGGATCTGGCAACCCCTCCCTCCAAAGAAGCGTCTGCTGCCACCTCCCTCACCTGCCACCGTCCTGTGGGACTGAGGGGGCCTCCTGGCTGATCTCCCTGCGTCCCCATCGGGTCCCCTTGCCATCCATGCACCACCTTTCTGACACAGCCAGCCTTTGTTTTACACTGACGCATGATACTGCTACGTATTTATGGGGGGCAGCGTGATAATTTGACACATGCATACACTGTGTAATGATTAAATTAGAGTAATTAGCATTTCCACCTCCTCCATTTATCATTGCTATGTGTCCAAAACATTGACACTCTTCTAGTTATTTTGAAATATATAGTAAGTTGCTGTCTACCGTAGTTACCTTGCTGTGCTAGAGAACACTCAGCCTTATTCCTCCTGTCCGATTGCACGTTGGTACCTGTAATCTGGCCCCTCTTTATCCCTCTCCTCCTTGTCATTTCCAGCCTCTAGTAATCTCTTTTCTACTGACATTTTATGAGATCAACATCTTAGTCACCACAAAAGATTGAGCACATGTGGTATTTGTCTTTCTGGGCCTGCTTTATGTCTTTTCATGCTATCCCATTCCATTTACAGTGCCATAAAGGACAGGATTTTCTTCTTTTTCACGGCTGGGTAAGATTCCATTGTGTATATATATGCTACATTTTCTTTATCTGTTCATTTGTTAAAGGTGTTACGGCTTAGATCTAAAACGTGTCCCCAAGTCTCACGTTTTTGGAAGGGGACTGCATCATGGGGGTGTTACACTTATTGGTGGATAGGATAATGGTCTCTGACTTGTTTTGAAGCCTCACATGGTGCTTGGTCATGAGCCTGCCCCTTGGCCCAGTCTCCTTGAGGCAGGAGGCAGAGAGGAGAAATTTCTGGAAGGAGATCTGAAGGGCAGGGGGAAAAAGTGGAAGCTGGCTCTCCAAAAACCAGAGTGCCCGGTTCTAACAGCCAGACCACAGCTGGGAAAGACAAGAGGGTGCGTGTGCTACAGACTTCTGAGGGACCCAAGACGAGCTCTCTAGAGGCCGCAAAGGGCACCTACCTCTAAAGACCAAGCCATGCCTGAACAACTGGAAACGACTCCGACTCGGTTATAATTCGTTAGAATCTCATTTACGTTGTAGATTTGAGCCCATCAAGACACTGGTGGACATCAGACCCCCAGGGCTGTGGCTCTCAGGGCCGAAGGCAGGCCTGCGCCTCCTCTCCCCACACCCAGGAGGGGCAGCCCGGCAGCCATCAGGGCAGGAAACGGATCTTGCTGGAAGCAGCATTTGGGGGAGAATGTGGAATTTCAGCTTGCTTATGAGAGCCTCTGAGCTCTAGAGGGCTGAGACGATTGAGTGTGGCCACTTCGGCCTGCTCTTAGGTAAACATGCTCAGCATGGGAAGGGTGAGACATCCGGATCAAAGCCACTTGTCAATGGTCTAGAAAGTGTAATGAAGTACAAAGGCTACAAGAGAAGCCAAACGGGTCAACGGCCCACGGCAGAGGGCTCAGAGGGGTGTTGTAAGCACAGGGGATAGTGATGACAGGAGACTCCCAGAGGGCACTGGGGACCTGGGAAGGCCATCCTGGCCAAAGAGTCATGCTATGTATGCCTGAAGCCACCAAGGTTGTTGCTCCCTCACGGAACTTGTGACCTCTCTCCATTACCTCTGTTAGAATGCAATGGCTTAAAGAGGGTGCAATGGCCGAGTGGCTGCTCTTAGAATACAACTCAAGGAGAACTGTGCCTTGGGGTGGGGACTAGGACTTTGGATGAGGACAGGATTTGGGGCACATGCAAAGACTTGGAGCAAGCACTAGGGCCGGGAACAATAGGCCTGGCAGCCCTAAGGGGTCTGCACTGTGAGGTGGATGCCTTCTCAGAGCCTGGGTCCTCTACACAAGCTTCTACTCCTGCGGCTCTGCTTGTCCAGAGCTGGCCATGTTCACGATTCCTAATATAGCTGAGCACAGGGGTTCCAACGGAAGGAAAAAATGGGCTTTTCCCTCTGGCGCCTACCTGTAAATGCCAGTTACGTCCCAGATTTGCCATCAGTTGGTGCAAATGAGCTAGAAGCTTGGCTCTAATACAACCCACTTTCTCTCCGGTATTTCCAGGCGAAGGGATAATGAGCAACCAGAAACAGGACTTCAGGAACAAATTCAGCTGAACACATGCGAGGGAGAATCCTCTGGGGGCCTCTAGAGGGCAATGAGGCATGTTATATGAAGATTAGCAGAGGGAACAGCCAATCCCCCTAAATAAATAAATAACGAGGTGGCAAACACTGACGGCTGCCTTCATTTCCTCATGACTTTCCCCTTCAATACTCGCTGCTGGGTTAAAGAACTCTGCTCCTGATGCAGGCCGATACGGGGGAGCCCTCCCCAAGGACACCAGGGAACTGGAAGGCTGGTCCGGCTCAGTGTGTGCCTTTGTAAAGCATCGGGACAGGCAGGCCAGGATCTCAGTCCTATCCCATCATTTTATGATGCAGACTCTGCACACAGCACCAGAACGCTCCCCACTGGAAAGTCTGTCCAACCCAGGGCTGCGGGAGCCTGAGGAAGGAGGTTAACAATGCAAGGGGCTGTTTTGTTCGCAGCTACCTTCCCAGGGTCATTCTCTGGGAGGACACAAACTCAGGAATGAACGTAAATAAAACTGGGACGTGATATTTAGAAAAATCAAAAATAATGCAAAAAAATCCATGATGAGCAAAATGTCTTAAAAAAAGGACAGGCTCTATCTCAGTCCACTTTCTGTTGCTACAACTGAATATCACAGATGAGGTATTTTACAAAGAAAAGACATTTATTGAAGTCATGGTTCTGGAAGTCGAGGAGCATGGTGTCAACATTTGCTTCGCATCAGCGAGGGCCATCTTGCACAGCAAAGCACGGCGGAGGCTGTCACATGGTGAGACAGAGCGAGGGTGCCAGCTAACCACTAACCCACTAGGGTCCTCGCCCCACGACCTCATCTAATCCTAATTACCTCCTGAGAGTCCCACCACTGACGCCTGTTAACATGTGGCTTCGGGGTCTACCTTGCAACGTGAATTCCCGGGGATGTCCTCAAGCCAAACCAGCTTCTGCCTCCCAAGCCCGCCCCAGTCCAGCCCGAGAGGATGAGTCCTCACCAACCCTTCTTGTTACTACCCCCGGCCATGAAGGTGCCAGGCTCTCCCCTCACCCTCGTCCCCAACACACACACACACACACACACACAGGCACGCACACTCACAGATGTGTCTGGCTTGGCTCACGATGCCTGAGCGCTTCAGCCGGGTCACAGATGTCACTGGTCTCACCTTGCCCTGGACACGGCCCCTCATGAACAATCTTACTCCATCAGTCCTTCAGCCTTTGAGCCCCGGCACTGGGCAAGCGCCTGGCACAAAGTAGGAAGCCAATCTGTACCAGGGGAGCGAGTGAGCTTGGCGTGGTGGGGCACTCTGTAATCCCAGCACTCTGGGAGGCTGAGGCTGAGGCAGGAGGATCACAAGTGTGAGCCCAGCCTCGGCAACTGAGTGACTTAGTAAAATATACTTTAAAATTAAAAATAAAAAGGGCCGGGGATGTAGCTCCATGGAAGGCCCTCTGCTCAATTCCCAGTACTGAAAATAAAATAAATGAGCTCATGGATTCCCCCAGTGTCCCCGGTACCCCCACGGGCAGTCTCTTGGGGCCTCACTCTCAGTGATCAGAACTCAGTGCTGCCAAAGCAGCCTGTTCCGCGGTGGGAGAGAGAGGTTCCTTGTCTTGGCTCTCAGTGGTCCTTGTAAGGACACCTCGTCAGGGATCTGAAGAAAAGGCCCTTGGCCCCAATCTTTTCTTTCTCTAAACATCCCCAGATCCTTCAAAGAAACCCTTTTGACACGGCATCTGGGCCCCTGTAGAGGGCGTCAGTTACTTCAAGCCCTCAGAGTCTCCTCCTCCTCAAAGCTTGCCATCAGCTTCTAGTGCCTCCCTCACCCGTCTGAATTAAGGCCACCGGGGTCTCCCTCTGGGACTCTGACTACCTGGGTCCCGGTTTCTGGTCTGCAGTCGAATCCCTACACAGCAAGGATGTGCCCTTGTAGAATATGAATCAAGTCACGTCTTTATGGGTCAGCGTTCTCCAGGAAACAGAACTGAATACATATATAAAGAACTGGCTCATGCAATTTTTGGGAGCTGAGAAATCCCATGTCTGTCATTAGCAGGGTGAAGAGTCAGTGGTGTAATCCAGTCTGAGTGCAAAGCCCTGGGGACTGGGGAGGGGATGGTGTAAATCTCAGCACCAGGACGATGGAGGATGAGATGAGACGGCCCAGCTCAGCAGTCAGGCAGGAAAAGAGGGTGAAACCTTCCTCACTCCATCTTTTGCTTTACTCAGGCCTTCAATGGATGGGGCAATGCCCACCCACCGAAAAGACAGCTGAGTCCATTCATTCAGATGCTACTCTCCCTTGGAAATACTATCACGCACATACCCAGAAGTCACAGAGAATTTGGTTACCCCACAGCAAGGAAGATGGCATGGAAAATTAGTTGCCACATTGTCCTCTGCTCATACTTCTCTTATGGCTCCCACCTACTCCAAGTATGCACACACTGAAATCCAAACTCCAGCTGGTCATCCTCCCTTATCCCTGCTCTTATGTCCCCTCACTCTGCCCTTTGCTCCAGCCACATTGCCTCCTTGTTCCTTAGCTGGGCCACACATGGCCTGCTATTCAGCATGCACACAGTGGGTAAGTGTTCCTTGAATACATGACTGAAGAGCATGCACTCGCTTGCTTGAGTTTATATTCTTAGCAACAGGACAGTATTCTTGGGTAGGAGTCCAATCCGAGACGTCAGATCTGCTGCTTTTTCTTAAATCCAACATGGTACCCCTCCCCTTGAATCTTCAACCCAAAGTTCCATGATTTCTGGCTGGCATCAAAAGATCCAAACGCTTTGTCCACCCTGTTTCCCAGTCTTGCTTAGTTGAGTTTCTGCTCTGCCTTTTCAGTTCTGATTTGCCCCTATATTTTTAGAAGACTACATGTTTGTGAGGGCCAATTACACCAGCTGCCTCTCTGGTACAGTTCCACTTGCTAGCTCATTTTGATTCCTTACAAATACTGATGAAATTGTCCTCTAAATATATACCAAGCCTGACAAGCTTCAGTGACATTCCGGTCCTGAGTGGTCTTGGCCACCAGAGCTCATTCAGTAAAGCTCATAAGGGTCCATGAAAAGGATTCAAATGCAGAGTCCAGATTGCGATGGGTGTGTGGCTGGGGGTATGGGTGTGGCTGGGAAGAGGGGCTGGATTCGATGAGAGCGCACTGTATGTATGAATGGAAATAGGACCCTAAATGACATTAATACGCCTGTGTTTTTGTTGTTCTGGTTTTTTTTTGAGACAGGGTCTTGGTATGGTGTCCAGGCTGGCCTTGAACTCACTCTAACCCAGGTTGGCCTTGAAACTGCAGTAATCCTCCTGCCTCAACCTCCAAAGCGCTGGGATTGCAGGCGTGCACTACCATTTATGAGGAGGCTGAGAAGAGGTGGAGCGATTAGGAGGGTCTCACTAGCATGGTGGGCAAGTGTGGAGACCTTTGTCCTCACTGGCTATGCTCGGTTTGAGCTTGGCTCTTCCGGCATGCACTTGGCTTTCTGCGTTGCCCTGGGGATCTGGCAACCTCTTGGTGGTAATGGGCCTGCCTCTGTTTGGAAGGTCCGATGGAACTTGAGTCAGCAGTACGGACACAATGACCAGGGGCTGCCTCCATGAACAGGCACAGGAGAGTTCATCTGCTCAGCTGTTCGGCAGGATTCTGAACCTACAGACTCCACACTGGCTGTAGTGGATCTTGAAACCATTCCCCAAGATGTACAATGCCTGAGTCTGTACTGTCTTCACGGAGAGAGTCCATAACATCAGCCACTCAAAGTGCCTGCTGACCCCAAAGCTGTATGACACTGGCTGAAAAATGGTGCAAAGGCAGCCGTGGGACTGAAGTTCAGTTCCTGCCTGGGACACCTCCATCTGTCCTCCTCAGTCCCCCCTCATTCTGTGCTAGGCTCTACTGTCCCCTGAACATTGCTCATGTGCCATGAACTTCCTGCTAGGTGTCTCTTCCCACGTCTTCCATCTGATAGAACCCTCTCGTATCCTCCTACTGCTCCTTCTCGATCCCTCCCCAAGCCCTGTCTTGAGCACCCAGCTCCTCTCCCACCCCAGCATCTCCAGATCAGAGCTCCCTGAAGTGTGGTCCATGGCCTGGGGCTCATTCATGAACAGTCTGCAAATAAGATTCAGGTGGAAACTGTAAGCTTTGAAAGCATTTATAGCAATTTAACAGAACAATTTTAAGTTCAGAGGATCTCATAATAAAAACTTGAGGCTTATGTTTGTTCCCTTTTTCCAATTTTATTTTTCTAGTAATTCACTTTTATTGTATTTTATAAAAGTATCAGTCCACAATCGATTGGAAATAAGAAATGATATAGTCCTTCACTACATATCAGTGTTTCTCAGCCTGTTTTCCATTACTAGCCCCCTGAGAAGCATTTGAGACTTCTTCCTCCTGAGAGCCCTTTCCTGTTCCCACTGTGAAATTTTAACACCGCAGATATGCTGTATATATCTGCTTGTGTCCTATGTGCCCATCAATGATGTACACACAAAAATAGTGACTTTCTTTTGCCCTCCCTCCAAGAACCAATTTTCACCAGGTTGAGGGGCTATATTCTTCCTAGTAAGACTGAAGGCCATGGGAGGCTTGAGAAGTCCTGTGTTTTGGGGTGAAGCTTTACCTGTAAGCTGTGGAAATCTATGGGTGTGTTCTTATTAGCCAATGGTCGCATTGGAGTTTGAAATATACCTATTGTTAGAAACTTCCTTTATTTTACTTCCATTACCAATTATATGAGAGACATTGTTATGGTTTAGATCTAAGATGTCTCCCCCAAAATTCATGTGTTCAGAGATGGGCCTTTGGGGGTGACTGGACCATGAGGGTCCTAACTTCACTGGTGGTTAATCCAGTGATAGACTGATAATTTGATGGCATTATTTGGCGATGAAGACAACTCAGGAAGTACAGCCTGGTTGAAGGGAGTGGGCCATGGGGGCACATTCTTGGGGACTGTATCTGGTCCCTGGCCCCTTCCTCTTTGGTTCTCTCTCTCCCCTTCTGCTTCCTGGCTGCCATGAGGTGAGCAGTTTTCCTCTGCCATGCCCTCCACTATGTTGTTTCTGCCTTGTCACAGGCCTAAAAATAACAGAGCCAGCTGACCACGGACTAAAGCCTTCTCTGAAACCATGAGTCAAAATAAACTTTTCTCCCTTTGACTTTCTCAGGTATTTGTCAGAGTGATGAAAAGCTGATGGACACAGCTATTAAAATACATTTTTTAAACTTTGGGTTATTAGCAACAATCTACTTTAAGGGTTTTTGATGTTCTGACAGATGATGAGGAGGAGGAAGCCACATTCCTACCTATGCTGGAGGTCATCATTGTTCTCTTCACTGCTCATTCACCCTGTGACCACCCACTGCCCACCAACAGGACATCCTAGCAGCCACATGTCGGGGCCACCTAGACAGCTGGTTAGAGCCACCTAGACAGGTAGTTCTACATCATGATTAATAGAGTACAGCACATTGATCCACAGAAAACACCAGTTTGGGAGACGCTTCTCTCCCGTCTGCTTGTAACACATTCATATAGCATGGTCCAGACACTGGGAGTCACGTTCTACTCCATGGCGAAGCTCACTTCACTGTTTAAGTCCCAGGCTTCCCAATGTGTTTGTTCACACAACTCCTTCACTTTTTGCAAGAGACCTGTGTGACGATGTACAGAACCAAGGAACACACTTTAGGGAAAAAACTGAGCCTAAGTTTTATTAATTCATGTTCCTTCACCCCATGACCACAGGAACTGGAAGTCAACCAGTGAACTTCAGAACTGTGCTGAGGCACAACGTTCCCAGGTTCCTGGGTCTCCTACATCCCTGTACGCAGACCCCATTACCCAGCCCCGACTGCTTTCAGAACAAGAGGACTATCAGTCTCCCTAAACTATCATGCTCAAAGCTGCAGCCACCATCTCTCTCCACGGCTTAGCGTAAGCCTTGGCAGACACAGGAGACTCAGCCTCAGTTCTCGATTTCTCTTTGATAGAAAGTGTATTATTAGTTCTACTCTGAGGATGCACACAGTTTGCCACTATTTTCTCCTTTGGGATCATTTGCCAAAGCAAATGAGAGCGTCACAGCCACATTTAGTGCTCAAGCTTCTGAGCTGTCCAGATGGTGCAATTTTTCAAAAGAATATTTAGCTTATGTCTTTAAATCATGGTCATCCATCCTCCTCTCAGGGGGACAATTTTGCAAACAAAGAGAAAAGTCTGAGTTCCGAGCAACAGGCTGCTGGCAATGCCGGGACTCAGGCTTAGAGAGCACAGCGGATGGTGTATGGGCTTGCTAGGGGCTCTCACAGCAAAATCCCACAGATAGGTGGCGGGAACACCACGAATATATTTTCTCCAGCATGCCGGAAGCTAAGAGTCTGAGATCAAAGGGTCAGCAGGCTTGGTTTCTACTGAGAGCAAGGGGTGACTAGGCTAAGGTCTTCCTTTCTCGGCACACAAATGACTGTCCTCTCTCTGTGTCCTCACATGGTTATCCCTCTGTGACTGTGATCAGAGGTCATCCCTCCCCAGTGATCCCATTTTACCTTAATTTCATTTTTAGCACTGGAACTGACCCAGGGTGCACTGAGCTACATCCCCAGCTCCCCGCTGCCCCCCCTTATTTTCTGACACAGGGTCTTGCCAAGTCACTAAGTTGCCCAAGCTGGGTTTGAACATAACTCATGATTCTCCTGCCTCAGCCTTCTAGAGTGCTAGGATTTCAGAAATATACTACCACATTAAACTCTTCCTTTAATTCTTTGAAGACTCTGTCTCTAACAGTCACATTCTGAGTTACTGGAGAATAAGTAATAGGAATTTTTGGAGGACACAATTTAGCCTGCAGCAGATGGAAAAAGCATCTGGCCTCTCTAGTTTATGTCTCAGAGAAACACACATTATCGGGGTTCTGGAGAACACTGAACTCGTTTATTTCATAAACTGGAAAAATGAGGCCCAGAAAGCAGAGGTATGTACTCACGATCACCTCGCTTCCGGGTGGGGGGCTCTGCCCAGGACTGGGTTCCTAAGGGCCTCAATCTGAGAACCTTCCCATGTACCCATTAAATTGTTTCCTCCCCAGCATGGCCATTCCTGCCCCCAGTGAAAAACCAAAACACAAAAATCCAAATATGTCTAAGAAATTTAAAAAGAGAGAAGTAAAGACAATTCCCTAAGGGCAAGGCAAAAACCTGGAGTCTGGTTTTCTAAAAGCTGGAGAGCAACACTGACTTAGTTATACTTTTCAGCTGCAGTTTTCAAAGTAATGCCATGGGGGCCTCTAGGGGTTCCCTGGAGATGGTCCAAGACTTTGACAGGGTCTACTTATTTTCGTAGCAACACTAAGATGTCATTTGCCTTTTTCATTTTCATTCTTTCAGAAGTGTGCAGGGGAGTTTCCAGAGGCCACTCGACACGGGATGACAGGATGATGCTACTCACTGCTCTAATGATGAATGAAATGCATACAGCAGACACGAGAAGCCAAGACTGTAGCAAGATAAAATGCAAAGATATAACGCCACTCTCCTTCCAATTTTGCTTGTTTGTTCCTTTTGGAAAATAGTTATATTTTTCCACAAGAAAATTTTTTATTTATGTGACTCCAATTGGGCTTATTATTGGTTTTGAATAATTGAATAAATACATACGAGGTATGATAGAGGAATACAGTGAAAAGTTATAGTAAAAGAAACACTGCCATGAAGCCCTCTCAAAGTACTCCTCTGGGCCTTTCAAAGACGTCCCATCATCCTGGCCACTTTTTGAAGTAGTTCTGGAACTACTCTTTCCCGAGTGTCTTTAGTTGCACTGTTATAGCTGCTTTGATATCCTGAACTGATTCAAAACATTTACCTTTCGAGGTAATTTTGATGGTGGGGAAGAACCAGAAGTTGCATGGTGCAAGATCTGGTGAATCAGATGGATAACGTACCACCATGTCTTTATGAGCCTGCTTCTCAGCTGGATGGCACTCTGCAGCAACGTTCACTGTATTTTTGATCACGCCCTATAAAGACACTCACAAAAAAGGACTCCAGAATTACCTTAGAAAGTGGCAAGAACAATGAGCTAAGTGTGTTTGAGGCGAGGGGGAGTCTTTTCAAGGGAATTAATGACAACGTGACTTTTAGTATAATGAGTTTTTTTTTTAATTTAAACATGCACTGTATATTTTGGTCACCCCTAGGATTGCTAAAATTTTATACTTTAATATCTAAGACAGTAAAAATCAAAAGCTAGACTATACACAAACCACAGATCTTTGACGTCTCCCCTCATTTTTCAGATTGTGAACGGGTGCTAAACACCAAAAAGGTTGGGAATGAGCACTACAAAGCAATGAATAAAGTTCACTGATGAAACCACCATTTTTCTTCATTCTTCTTTATGCTACTTTCTTTCTGGTAGTGCTTTCTTTGGAGATGTGGTTTAGTTTCCCTCAGGCCCTAACAGCAGGGAGAGGCAGCAATTGATTACCTAGAACCCCAGGAGAGCACGGGCCTCCTCCAGGCTGCTCTGTACCCAGTGCTCCGACTCTTCCTGGCTACAGGGCAGCTCACTGACTCCCCGAGCTTCCCTTCATTAGTCTCTGATGATCGATCACCCAGCTTACCTCCTCCTGTGGGTGGTGACTGGTTCAGGAAACTAGCACTTCACTCCTGACCCAGGCAATTAAGCACAGAGTGAGACAGTGGCTGCTATCGTGAAGCCATAAAGCAAAGCCTTGGGAGGCCGTGTCTTCCTGCTCACGTGTCGCAGGCCCTCTCCTTCCCAGCTTCCTTGACCTCTTGGGTCCTTCTGAGTTCTCATTCTGATCAGAGTTTTGGGACATGTTGGTCCACCATGGACGCATCTTTGGGATCTTAAGCAACGAGACTTGTATTTGTCTTTCCTCTTGACATTGCTTGTGACACAAGGTGGGAGCAGGGAGAGCACGGAAGTGTGGAAGAGAGTTAGAGGGGGGCACTAAGAGCTTGTGTATGTGTGCATTTGTGCACAGAGGGCTGTTTCCCCAGCACCTCCACACCAAGAGGTCTGACCCTGAGATTAGTAACAAGAGTTTACACTTCCTCCTCAGCAGGGGTGGGCACTGTTTTG
The DNA here is from genome assembly GCA_004026905.1 of Hystrix cristata. Classification (NCBI taxonomy): domain Eukaryota; kingdom Metazoa; phylum Chordata; class Mammalia; order Rodentia; family Hystricidae; genus Hystrix; species Hystrix cristata. Next base: position 14,287 of record PVJO010023153.1, on the reverse strand, counting down.
CTTGCCGGCATATATTTATTCATTTAAGCCTCAAAAAACCCTGGGAAGTAGATGCTATTATTACCTTTATTTTTAAGAGCAGGAAAAGGAGACACAGAGAGACGTAGTAACTTGCCTGAGGCCACACAGCTTCACAGAGAGTATACAGTACACAGAGAAGATGCCATGTATACAGAGAGGATGCAAAGGGACAGCCACTTGTAGAGGCGCTCAGCTGAAAGGAAGGAGGATAAAGAGCAGACCCAGAAGACGAGGAGCAGCAGGGGAACCCTGATACTGACCAAACGCTGCTCTCATTCAGAGGAAAGAACTTGGCCTTGAATAGGACTAGGATGCAGACAGGAGGAAATGGGAGCAGGGAAGAGGCAGGGCGGAAGTATCAGATGGGCAGAAAGGAAACTCCACATAGGAAGATCCTGGCTCATCTCCCTGGGGATCCCTCCCTGTCCAGTCCTGTGTCTTCTAAGAGACATTCGCAAGCGCAGCACCGCCAACCCCTGCTACCTGCTGTGGCTTACAATTTGGCTACCAGGCCCCAAGCTGATGGAGAATTTGTCTCAGGCACTGGTAGTCTTCCCACTCCTTCCACTTTCCCTGTCTCAGACTAGGTGGGAAAGGCATCCTCTGAAGGGCCAGGAGTGACAGAGAGCAGTCCAGGCAGAGCCAGGAAGACCCTGAGAGCTGTGACACCCAGGAGGCGTCAGATGTTGAGTGGCACAGAGAGAAACTTCATGTTGCCGACGGAGTCAAGATTAAAGCCAGAAGAGGCTGAGAGGTCTAGGTGTGAGTGAGAAGAAGTTCACAGAGGCTCGCAGGCCAGGCCACCCAGCCAGGGACTCCTGAAGACCCCGGGTCCTGCTGCCTGTGTCCAGCGTTTGGACTGATGCTTCTAAGATGTGGGTAAGTACGCCCTCATTTTCTACACCAGGAAAGCCTCAGAAAAAGAATGCCTAAACAGCCTGACTAATACAACAGGCAATCTAGTGTCGGCCTGCTGGACAGTCCTCTGCCTGCCCAATGGCAGGGCCACCATGCTGCACATTCTAGGGACTCCACACATTACGGAGGCCCATACGTTAGATTCTGGGCTGGGCCCCTGTTCCTGTATGGTGAACCCCAAAGCTATGTAGCCTGTCATCCTGTCTACCAGTTTCTTTTGCTGCTGAATTATTTCTTCAAAATATCGCATGTCAGAAAAACCCACACAGCAAAGGAGTTGATAAAACACAATGCAGGGCCCATTGGCCCTTCATCTCCAAGGAGGAAAAAGCAAACAGCCTCCTAGGCATCCATCCACAAAGGACATTATTCTCTTTTTGTTGTTGACCAGTGAAAAATATTGACCATCAAAGACCATGATCAAAGGAAAGATGCTTTACTGAACTTCTAAAGCAAGGAAGGCAAGATCCCTTTCCTCGGGACACAGTATGTGGCCAATCTGAAAGAGAGACTAGGGGACCCCTTTAATGTAAGATTAAGTTCCATTTCTATCCTATGATGTTATGATCTTATGGCTTTCAAAGACAGAAAAAAGGAAAATAATTGTTTTTATTCATTGTCCATTCTATTCTCTGGCCATCCATCTCTTCCTCTATCCTATAATTTTTTCTTATTTTCATCCATTGTCTATCCAGCTGTCTGTCTGCCCATCCATGCATCCATGCATCCATCCGTCCATCCTACAATTTTTTTTTTGAAGGTCAATGACATGCCGGGCACCATGCCAGGTTGCTGAGGAGCTACATTAACGAATAAAATCAATGCAAACCTTCTCTGTGGCAATCCTACAGGGAAAGGAGCTAATGAAGCAATTACAAGTATTTCAAGTATACTGAGAAGAAAAGGAGATGTTCAGGGTGCCGCAAGAGCACAGATAGAAGGCAAAGGAGGAAGAAAGCAGATCAAAAAAAGGAAGTCTGTTCACAGCACAGTCATTCAGACTGGATTCATACTCAGCTAAAACTCTCTACCTAAGAATCCAATTAAAATATGGGAATGCTGCATTTTTCATATCTGCATTTGAATATATGATTTAAATGTACAATGAACTGAGTTTTTTTTTTTTTTTTCAGTGCAACCCAGTTAAATCTCAGACCCAAATCTTGCCTCTGGGGCTATTTACTAAATCCCCTATTAGCAAACAGACAAAGGCCATTGTCCCAAAGGCAGTAATTTGGTCTTCAGTGTGATCCGAATCTGCAAGCTGATGTGAACTGAGCATCAGAATAAACCTGATATTTATCCAAAGGGACAGAAGTGCTTGTGGATGCCAGGAAAGAATGACAGTCAGAATAGCTGAAGAGGTCAGCAGAACCTTGACATCGAGAAGACTTTACACTACTGACAACTATTCTTTTTCTACCGAAAGGTTAGATGTCTTTTTCCTATTACTTCCACTTTATTTTAAAGTTGTCCTCTGGGTGAGAAGAATGATCTCAAAAAACTTTCAGGATTTGTGAAATAGAGCAGTGCACTGATGAAATGAGAAAGCCAACAGGTTCACTTTTCCCCCCATGTAACACCAAAGGCAAAGCGAAGGGAGTCATACTTTGTCACTTCGTACTTCCAACTAAGTTTAGGGTCAAGGAGAAAGAGAGGAAACCTCCCTTCCTTCTTTGGAATCTCATTCACCATGCAGAATGTTCCATGTGGGAGTCCCTGGGCAGAAGGGCTTGGAAGCTGGTCCTGTTCTTGATCCGTAACGGAAAGCTTCTGAATCCACCCACTGGAGGGGGGCTGTTACAGCTAACCACATGTTTCAAGTGCCCAGCCCATGGGCACAGTCCCCATGATGTAGGGAGTGCACTGGGCGCGGCATCAGATGTCCCTCTGTCCCTCAGCTGTTGAGCATGGACAAACTATGACTCTACAGAATATGTAGGAAGAGGATCTAGAGGGATGACCCAAATCTAAGGGTCCAGAGTTCCCCACACAGTATGGAAAGGCTCCTGCGTGGCGGCTGAGACACCACTGTGGACAGAAGCTGTGACTTAGGTACAAGCACATGATATGTGACATGCTGGCCTAAGATCTCCTCCTAAAGGGCACCTCCTGCTATTTTCTGTAGAAAATCTAGATCTTTTTACCTCGTGGCCTGTAACGATGCAGCATAGAATTTCAAGAATAGTGCATCGTTATAAATTCACAGGAAAGGATAGACCAAGATGTTCTGAGATTAAATCAAGCTGCTCTTTGGGTAGTTGTAGACTGAAAGCCAGATTCCCTCTGGAGAAGGAAGAAGTGGAGGATGGTAGGGGAGGAAAGAAAGAAGGAACAGGCCACGGTGCATCAGCAGGACACACTCAACAGCATTCACCTGAAGCCTGTAGCCACTCTAGGGAAAATAGTTCTAGAGTAGGAATCGAGGGAAGAAGGATGGAAGACCAGTGACTCTGTGGGGACCAATTTGTATTTCTAGGAGACGTGCAAGAAGAGCAGAGAAAAGTACAGCTAAAAGTGGAGGAAAGAAGGAAGATGAGAGAAGGGACTATGTCCCTGAGGAGCTGGGACGGGGTGGGATCTTGGAGTTAGCAGACTTTGTTTTTGTACTGACATGTTACCATGAACTGACCACCCTGGGCTCATGAACAGGCCCACATTCCAGTGAGAGCCCTGTTCTATACTGGCTGAGGCAGAAACTGAGACCACCTGTGAGGGAAATGTGTTCCGACCTTCACAAGTCACAAAACACCCCTGTGTGATTCTCTCCAGGTGCTCTTCCACCCCATCCAGCTGCCGGGTAGTCTGGACAGGAACAAGGCCCATCTTGGTGAGACAAGGTGTTGCACGACAAAGTCACATGATCAGAACTCGAGTCTACGTTTCAGAGCCCAAGTTCAGGGCTTTTAATTTGCTTGTTTTGGGCACTAGGGATTAAACCCTGAGCCTTCACATTGACCTACATTTCCAGATCTCTCTCTCTCTCTCTCTTTTTCTTTTTTTTTTGAGACTACATTTTCTAGGCCAGGCTTGAACTTGCAATTCGCCTGTCCCTCAGCCTCCTAGAGTGCTGGAATTACAGGTGCGTACAACCATGACCAGCTCCAAACTCAGGGTTCTTTCTACACTTTGGGCTGCCCGAGGCTTCAGCAGAAATGCAGAGACAAAGGCTAAATCCTCTTCCTTTCTCGCAAACCATGAGGGCTGCCCTCTGGGCTTTCTTCTTGTCAATCCCTGTGGAGCCCAAGCCTCTTCCCACAGTCTCAGGCATTCAGAGTCCTTTGGACACAGGGAGTCGGTGCAGAGTAAGGAGGAAGAAACTGCTTTGCTTCTAACTGGAAGGGAGAGCCAGAATGCTCTAACCTGCATGGCAGGCTGGAAAAGCTACACCTGGGGCTGATGGTTTAGTGACTTGGTTTGGCCAGCAGATGGAGAGCCGCCAAGGTAATGAAGTGGCTGAGCCTGGGACAAAGAGAGCAGGACAAGTCACTGGCTCAGAAGCCAGTCTGGCTAAGGTCCCGACTGAATCATTACATCTGAAATTAATATGACAAATGGTCTGTTCAGCTGTCTGTTCAGTTACAAGAGGTCCCAGAGATATACCTCCGTGTGCTTTCTGCTGAGGCTCTGGCCTTGACATCTTCTCTTCCAAAACTATGTTCTTCACTGAAAACTACCATGGTGGGGCTAGAAGATTCCTGCCTGCTGCATTCATCTTGAAATGGGATCTTGGTGAGAAGTGATAATCTATTTCCTCCTGAAGGAAAACTAAAGGTGTGAAGTTGGAAATTATCCCTGAGTGAGTTCTCAGCCCTTTCTACAAGCAAAATTTGGGTTCATCCAACTTAATATGATCACAAACACTGAGGATGGAAGGGCAGTTTTTGTTTTAAAATCTTAACTTTGCTGGTGACAGGTTTAACAGTTTTTATCATAGCATCCCAGACGATTAGGACTAAAGTAAAATTAGCCAAAAAAAAAGTAAAATTAGTTACCACGACTTCCAAGAAACACCCAGAGAGGGTCAACAACTTGTCCCAGGTCTGGTGATGAGTGAGTTCTTGACTTACAGCGGTATGAGTTTTTTATGTTTTATTTTTTCTGAAATTATGTGTCCTAGAGACAAGGATAGGAGGAGGTTACTGAAATACTCAGGCATAAGGACCTGACCGATGGAGGTGGCTGGATGCGATGTCCCTTCCAGCTGTACCTACTGGTCATCCCAGAAAGCAGAGGTTGATCTTGGGAAGACAGACGCTGACTGGGCTGCAGTAGCTGCAGAATGACAGCCTCCCAGGGCAGTTAATGCTGACCCTTTGGCATTCTCGCCTTTGATTTCCTTAATGCGATCGCTCTGTTTCCTTGCTGTCTGACAAAAGGTCAATCCCTGTTTGTTCTCTAATAAATGGGCTGCTTAATGCTGGGGAGTGGGGTGAGGACTAGCAGAAAATCCTCAGCGCCATCTACTAATAATTCCAAAGGAATCACTTAGTTTTGGTTGCTTCTTTGAACATTTGCCTTTTTTCCGCATATGCACATGCCATGTTTGGCTTTCCAGAGGAGTGTCTTACCCTTTACAGGGTAAATGCTTCTCAAAAAAACCATGCTTTTCTGAACGTGCTGTAATTTTGGCTGCAGCCTTGAAACTGCTGGGAATGCAATTACTTTTTAATTGGAATCAACAGCCAGGGTTGGCTTAGATTCAGAGCTGGCCTCCCAGCATCAAGGTCTTTGGAGCCTCGGGTTGGACAGAGGTGGCCACATCACCCACCTTCTAGCTATGACTCCCAAGGGAAGCTCTGTTTGTAGCTGGGGACTCTGTTGGCTTAGAAAATAGAATTTCCATACTCTGACCCCCAAAAAGAAATATTTGTCACTTATTGGGACTGGCAAAGAGAGAAAACTAAGAGGCTCAGGCAGAAATTCTTCACCTTGCCCAGCTGATGTTTGCAATTGTGTGAAAAAACCAGAAGAACAGATGAAAGAAAACAAAATAATCAACGAGGCAATTTTTAGTGTTTCCCATCAAGATGACAGGCCAAGGCGTCCTCTCCTTTTGAAAGGGAAACAACTGCAAGATGGAATCTCTTGCCTTCTGTTACACAGGGGAATAATCAGCATTCTGGAAGGAAACCACCACTTTGGGTCCTCATTCTATCAAGCAATTATTTAGAATTAAGCTTATTAATACAACAGCGCATCTCATCTACATGGTATGCTGAAAAGCCCGTGCTTAATCAGAGGATCAGCACAATGGCTTGAGAGACACAATCTCTTCTCTATGCATCCTTTGGATTTAACTAATTTTAACCAACACAGAACACAGGGTGAGAATGAAGCTGGAGGCCAGTCGCCCACATTGAAATGCAGGCCAAGTAATTATGCACAGTATGAAGTGACTAATCCTAAGCGTCTGAAGGGCTATTTCAATATGCTCAGCACTTCCGATGTGGTGTGTGGTTGTACTAGATTTAGCTGCAGTGCAATGAAAATCAGCATAGGGAAAAAATCCCAACAATTAAGGAAAATTCCCTGCTTTCTCTACTCACCCTGACTTAGGTCTGACCTCAAATTCCTTGACTTTCTTAGTCTAAATTTGAAAACAAGTGATAAAGTCTTCTGTATTGGGGGAACTTTCCATCTGAACTCAATGTGCATTGTTGATAAAGGCCATGTGAGATTTCCAAGAACAAATGCCTGTGAATTAGTATAGCCACTAAGCAATCAGTATGAAGGTTCCTCAAAAAACTACTGAACTACTGTTTGACCTCGCTATAGCTCTCCTTGGTATACCCGAAGGAATTAAAGACAGCCTGCTGTAGGGACACCCGCATTCTTATGTTGGCTGTGGCACAACTCACAACAGCCCAGGTAAGGAACCAGGGTGGAGCCCATCGACAGATGAACTGATAAAGGAAACGTGGTTGACATACACAATGGAGTATCATTCATCCACAAGGAAGAACGGAAGTCTGTCATTTGTAGGAGAATGGATGGATCTGGAGTCCAGCATGTTGAGTGAGGTAAGGCAGACTCTGCAAGACAAATGTTGCCTGTTCTCCCTGATACACGGAATCTAAAGAAGATGACAAGAAAGTAGATGAGAGACTATTATTAGATAAGAGAAAGGGAATAAGAGAGAGGGAGGAGGAGTATAAGGACAGGTAATGGGGGTGGATATGTGCAAAATATATGCATCTGAACCCCGCCAAATGTGAAATCAGGAAGCATGAAGGGTCAAAGCAGAGAGTTGGGGAATGATGAAAGTATGGTGTATACATAAACCAATCTGCCATTAATCTGTATAACCAATAAAAAAATGAAACGAACAACAAAGAAACCTATCATGCCCTGAGTAGGACAACCAAAACATGAACCAACATTTGTCACCCAAAGCGTGGCTGGGTGGTGGGTTGTGCTTCTTACTGGGGACCTTCCCTTCCAGCGAAGGTGGCTTCCATGCTGTCCCCACCCATCTCCCTTCCCTACTCTGTCTCTGCTTTGGATCATAATCCTCCAACTCTCAAGTTCCTTTATGGTTCCAGTGTTTTACATTCTGCAGAATCAGCAATACCAGAACACGCTGGATTACCCACACCATGATCTTTCTCTTTTTTATAATTCCTTTGGCACTTTCATGGCAATGAATAATATATCGTTTCTCCCTTTTCCCAAGAGTTTAATGCATAAAGTAAGTAAGTGGCTTTTTTTTTTTTAAGTATATGATTGCTCTAGGCCCTGAGAAGGAGTCTTTGTCACCTAGCAAGCATTCATCTTGCATTTCTGTGCTCCGGACACTGTGCAGGGCCACAGCAAGGTGGAGGAGAGTGGAGAGATTCATAAGGACAGTAGGATCTGGTAAGGAAGCTTGTAAACTATGGTGAAAAGGGACAAATCAACAGATAGGTATTTGTCTATGACATAACAGTGTCAAACCACATATGAGCAGAGGGGATGTGGTGGGCTGGAGTGAACGAAGTCTTGTAAGGAGAAGTCAGCTGCTACTTAAGCAGGATCTTCAAGTTAAGTGAGTTGGACCAGGTACATCTGGGCCTTGAGCGCCTACCCACACAATGCCGAGTGAAATCCAACAGAAGTGGGATGACATCAATGCTTCTCATTAGGGGGACAACAGAACTTCATTTGTCTGAGAAAGGAGAGATTGCAGAACATCTCATGAGAATGGAAATAACAGTCTGCGGCAGATTAGGTGAAGGAAATGGAGAGTAGATGTGATGGGGAGACAACCTGAGGATGCTCAGAAGGGACCTGTGTACAAATGAGATATGGAGCAAACGGGAGATGGTGGAGACAAAGAGAAAACGAAGTTCAGAGGCCATGTGCACAATGGCCAAGGAATTTTTGGGCTGAGACTGAATATTCCTGATTCCCCCTGAACCACACATATTGTCTATAAGGTGTGATCAGAATACACAGTGTGTTAAAATTTTAAAATTCGTTACAGTAAAAGACACAATGCCATGAATCCCCTCAAAATATTTCCCCTTGCTTCAAATGCACTTAGCCCATTTTTCTTGCCACTTTCTGAAGCAGTTCTGGAGTCCTCTTTTGTGAGCGTCTTTAGTTGCACTGTTGTGGCTGCCTTGACATCTTGGAACAATTTAAAAGGTTCCCTGTTTCCGTTTCATCATCATTTTGACCTTGAGGAAGAGCCAGAAGTCACATAGCACCAGATCTGGTGAATAAGGTGGATGAGGACAGAACGTGACGTTTTACGAGTCTGTCTTTCCACTGGACGGCACCTGGCAGCAGCATTCACTGAATTTTTAATCATACCTTATGAGGACACTCATGAAAGAGGATTCCAGAACTGCTTCTGAAAGCACCAAGAATGATGGGATGAGTGTGTTCAAAGGAAGGGGGAGTATTTGAGGGGGATTCATGGCAATGTTTTTTACTATAATAGATTTAAAATATTTTAAACATTAAATTAAGGTTTAAAATATATTTTGATCACATTTCATACACTGAAAGCTGTCCATTTACCTCTTCTTCTTCCTTTCTGGTCCCTCCCTTCCTCCCTCCCTCCTTCCCTTCCTTCCTTCTCCTTTCTTTCCCCTCTGTCTTCTGTCTTCTATTCCCTTCCCATTCCCTCTCCCTTCCCTTTCTCCTTCCTTCTTCTGAGAGGGGGTTTTGCTACGCTGTCCAGGCTGACTTCAAACTCCTAGCTTCATGTGACCCCACTGCCTCCACCCCTGAGGAGCTGGGCCCACAGGTGGGCACATCACGCCTAGCTTATTTTCACCTCTGAGCACGGCTTTGGCAACATTCCTCAGCTTCTGCTAAGTGCTGTTTCACTTCTAATTTCTTAGTAGCCTGTTAGTATTTTCTTGACTTTCTTCTTTTTCCAAAAATTCTGAATTTAGGAGCATCTTAAAACATGTATGATATCCTTTCCTCAGAACTGTTGGTATTTAATCCTATATTATCAATTTACATCAGGATCAGAGAAACATACTGGTAAAATTTATGCTTTTTAAGACCTACAAAAATTTTGCAGCTTAGCACAGGATTGATTTTGGTGGTCCAAGGGCACAGCTGTAAATCAGTCATATTTTCCTTCTGGGAGGTATCAAGGGTCTAAAAATATATCTTTATTAATTATGTGTGTTCATTCATTTCATCTAATTGATGAATGTTTGTCAAATATGATTAAGCCTAATTATACTTTTCATACGAGATATATAATTTCCTTCTCTTTTTCTTAGTTTTTCATGTGTGGAGAGAAGTGGAATAATTTCTACTTTCTTGTGGCAACTTTGATTCAACTGAAACCTCGTACTTGGGTTCTTCCTTTGTCTCCAAGTAGCTGGACTAACTGGTCCTCTGCTCCCTTCACCTTACACCGCTTGTATTAGTCAGCTTCCCTGTTGCTGGTAGAAAATATGTGACACATGGAACTTCAAGGGGGAGATGCTCATTTTGGCTCATGGTTTCAGAGGGTTCAGAAGTGCATGGTCTGTGGGCTTCAAGGCAGAAATGTGCAGCTAAAGAGCATGACAGAGAAAAGGTGCTTAACTCATGGCAGCCAGAAATCAGAGATCATGAGAGGTAGAGCCAGAGACAAGAATACACCTTTACAGATCATGTTGCCAGTGACCCATCTCCAAAGAGACCCAACCTGCTAACAGCATATTCAGCCAAATTCATCCATTGATGAGTACAGCACCTCAGGACCCAATCACCTTCTAATGTCCCACCTCTGAATGCATGAGACTTTTGGGGGACATTTTAGGTCTAAACCACAATACCACTCATAAAAGAATATTGTGACTCCACATCCTCTTTCAAGCCCACTGAGTTAATATCTGATTACCCCACTAATCACCACTCATTCAGAATCCATAATTTCTACATCCAAGAGTAAGCAAAAGATTCACAACAAATGAAGCAACGCCTGGGAAATGGAGGAATCCTGCAGACAGGCATGGAAGCTATGATAAAGGTCTTGTATGAGAAGACTTAGGTGGGGTATCTTCTGATGCTCTGATCAGGAAGCACACAGAGTATCCAAGTGACTCCATAGCTGGGTCAAAAAGTGAGATAGTGTTTCCTGGGGACCAAGCCAGAGAGGGGAGGAAACCAGGCAGAATTTAGGTCCTCATTCCTTCTGCAGCTACAAAAGCAGAGCTAAAAATTATTGGGGGCTGGGTCATAGCTCAGTCATAGACAGTTGCCAAGCATGTGTAAGTCCCTGAGTTGAATTCCCAGGACCATGAGATGAAACTGTACAAATGACCCAGGTGTGCTGGTGTAGCCCTGTAATCCTGTCACTGTAGGAGGCAGATGCAGGAGGATCATGAGTTTGAGTCCAACTTGGGCATCTTAGCATGATCCCACCACAAATAAAACAATAAAAGAGTTAGGGATGCAGCTCAGTTTGAAAGCCCTGGGTTCAATCCCCAGGACTGCAAAAACAGCAAGAATGAATTATAATGACTGTATTTGGGAACGTCATTATTTTCATGCTGTTTTTATTTGTGTAACTATTTTCCTTTTATTTATATATTCTTACTAAGGTCACTGTGACGGTGATCTTTACTGCTTGCTCACAGTCCACATGATCCTCCATGAATCGTATTTCCGCTACAGTTAGACAGAGCCCCATGACTCCCATGAGCGGTGAGTGGAAATAATATGTACCACTCTCAGGTCAGCGCTTTTGAGAGCAAAACTGGTGCATTTTCTTCCCTGGTGCAGTAACTTGGAGGCCAGTTTGAGACAGTGAAACTGTAACACACACACACACACACACACATACACACACACACACATACGACACATTTCCACGTATATGCTCGAGAGCAAAAGACACACTTGCAATAATTACTTCCAGTTAAGGAGGAATAAATCAGGATTTTCCTAGAGAAAAGAGAATATGCTTATCTGTACTAGCTCTCTGTCACTGTGCCAAAATACGCAAGACAAACAACTTAAAGGAGGAAGGGTTTATGTGGCTCATGGCTTCAGTTCACAGCCACTTGGTTTCGCTGCTTCCAGGCCCATGGTGAGGCAGAACATTATAGAAGGGAGTATGTGGTGGGGTGAAGTTACTCACCACAGGGCTGCTGGGAAGCAGAGAAAGATGAGAGGCCAAGGACAAGATATGCCCTTCAAAGCCACATTCCACAAGGTTCTACCTCCTATAGTTCCCAGTAGCTCACAACAGCATGTCAGCAGCAGACCACTCTTTCAACACAGGAACTTTTGGGGGACATTTAAGATCCAAACCATAACACTATCCTATGTGAGCAGGAAGCATACTGGGTCCCTCATTGCCTGCCCTGGGGAGACATTCAATTCTCATTGGACTTGATATAAGCAAGACATTAACTTTGGTGTTTTAAGCAACTGAAAGTTCAGGGCAAAGCTGTTACTGCAGCATAGCTTATCCTATACTAACCAACACAGTTATTCAGGATATTTTGGAGTGTCTTCCAAGGATGCTGACCATTGACGGGGAAAAAAGAGGTTTAGTTCATCACTTTGGTCTACTCTGTTGTGAAAGCACCAAAAGAAGACTGAAAATCAAGAGACAGATTCTTCTTTCCTCTTTTCTTCTGAGAATATTTCTTCTCTTTTTCCCTGGGAATTCCTACTATCCATGGATTATATCTCCATGTTTGAGCACCACATCAGTCATCATTTTTCCTTTTGAAATATTTCTTAAATTTACCTGTTGATCTTCTTTTGTGTTAACCTGTTCTTCACAGCAACCAAAAAACGTTCATGTTTTCGTGTAGGTTTTATTCCCTTTCTTATTATGTGTCATCCTGTTTATGATTAATAGATGTAAAGGTCTCTTCTGTCTTATAAGAATCTATAAAATTGGCTTCCTAACTTTTCCATGTGTTTCAAGTAAGACAATTTAGATGCACCTTTACACTTGTATAACTTTATTCTTATTACAAAATGTTTTAGATATTTCTCATTTGATCACATACTTTTTGAGTTCTGTGAATCAATGACAAAACTCTTAGTTTCTCAGGTTGTATGAAGAACATTTTTAACGGGCTTCTGACCACATCGCCATCTTGGGTAATATGTATTTCATTTTAATTTGTAATTTAACACGAGGAGAAGGCTCTGTGCAGGGGCATTTATTCTTCACCACCAAATAAGTGTGTAGCTTTGCCTCTGACCTCGCTAAGCACCTCTTTCAGACTCATGGTACTCTCTATTCATAATACTTGTGGCTTCCAGAATGGATTAAGCTATCTCACCTGTTGTATAACTCTGAGAGCTGTTAAATAAAATTTTTTGGAGGCGATTGGTTTAGAGTGAGCTCCTATACTAGGGCCAACAAACCAAACTAAAAAAGAAGTTACTCATGCTGAAGTGCCAGCTCCCAAGCCAAAATTAAGTTGTTTATCTGACCTCCTGAGAAATCAGGACAAGAAAAAGAGAACAGCTAAATCCCCAAAAAGGCCCAGTTTAGCCGGACTGGTAAGAGAGTCTCTTTTGCTTTAACCTTTACAAGGAAAGCAACTCTGAAATGACCAATTGGCTTTTTGTTCTTTATTTCTGCTTTGTTCAGCCCTTTTCTGCTTATAAAGCCAAGCTCCTTCCCTCAGCCCATCAGACCACTCGGTCTACTTTCACAGAATGAGGTCTTGCTTGATTCTCGAATTCCATATAGAAGTCAATTAGATTTTTAAACTGAATTTGATGTAAATTTTGTCTTTTGGCATATCCAAAACTGTGGCCAAGATAAATAAAAATGCTATTCCAGTGTGTGTCTGTGTAGGTGTGCGTGTGTGTGTGCACATGTGAACATGTATGCGGGTATGAACGAGAGTTAATGATGAGCCTAAAGCTGATAGAAGAAAACGCAACAGAACCAAGGATCTAAAAGAAACACTGGCCAATCACACAACTGTCCCCATGCTGGGTGAGCAGCAGAGGGTGAGGGTGGGCACCGGCACGATGACAAGATGGAAGGCTATAATCAGATACGAGTAAAACCCTAGCATGGGTGAAGACAGAAATGTACTGTTACTGCCGTTCGATAAGATCAGATGCCATAAAAGGTAATAAAACAAGACATCAATAAGGTTGAAGGTGACAGGAGAAAGACAGGACAATTTCAGAGAAAGATATTGCTGCTCAGAGCCACTGAGCTGCCTTTTCCTTCTGGAAAGGGCTGACCACCTGAGCTACGGGGCAGACTGAGGGACAGACTCAGAATCGAGGGTGAGTGATGTCTGCACAGAGGAGGTGTTCATTCGCTTTAGTCTATAAGCACCAGGACTGGTAAGCCTCTTCTGCTGTGATTTATATTACCCTCGATGGTGGGAAATTTGTCTTAGGCTGTATGAATCTCTCTTCCCTTGGAACTGTCTCTTCTGTGAGTCACTTAAGGTACAGTTATTCGTTTAAGGTCTAGTTATTCTGGATGCGCCAGGTCCTAGAGGTCTTTTCGGTAACCCAAGAACATCCTAAGAACATTTGGATTGTGGTGCTCATCATTCCTTATTAGAATCATCAACTTCCTTTTCTTCCTTGCAAAGAGGACTGACTGATTTTTTTTTTATTTTAAACCAAGAACATGTATTGGTACATTCTACATACAATGGTCACATTCATTACATTAATTTTGTACCTATACATGATGTATCTTGGTTCTCCCCCCTCTTCCCCCCCTCCCCTCTGCACCCTTCCTATTTACAGCAGGTTCATTCATCATCTTCCATGTTATCCCATTCCCCTCTCTCCCCTGTTGCCTTTCTGCTTTTCCCCTTCTTTCCTTCTAGTACTCCTCTCTTCTGCACACCATCCTCCTTTTATAGAATATCTATTACACCTCTTTGTCCTTATTTACCATTAT
>PVJO010023152.1:0-26648 GCA_004026905.1 Hystrix cristata | reverse complement strand
GGGGAAAGGGAAAATATGGAAAATGATGAATGAACCTGCTGTAAATAGGGAGGGAGGGTGCAGAGGGGAGGGGGGAGAGGGGGGAGAACCAAGATACATCATGTATAGGTACAGAATTAATGTAATGAATGTGACCATTGTATGTAGAATGTACCAATACATGTTCTTGGTTTAAAATAAAATAAAAAAAATTAAAAAAAATAAGGAGTGTCTTTCTTCCTTTATCATTGTACCATATAATTTAAGCATTGTTTTTATTAATAAATCTGTTGAAATATCATTGTCTAAGTGTATCAGTCAGTATTTACTAAAGAAACAGATGTAATAAAAGCTATACAAATATATAAGAATATAAAGACCAGCCCAGAAGAAGGTGATGCTTTCTCCCAGAGCTACAGCTCACAGCCCCAGCTCATGGTCCCCGGGTCACAGCCCCGGGTCATGGTCTGGGCTTACAGCCTTGGGTCATGGCCTGGCTCATGGCAGCAGCTTGCAGCCCAGGTCTCAGTCACAGCCCCTGCTCACAGCCTCCATGCACAGCCCAGCTCACAGCCTGGCTCACAGCCTGGCTCACAGCCCCAACTCACAGCCTCAGCTCTTGGCATGAGTGATGCAGTTTGAGCCTGCGGATGCGCGGTGACTACTAGAGACCCCAGAGACCTCCATGGGAAGACACACAAATGGAGCAGAGCAGTAGACACTGAAGACTTCAGTGACTGGTGAGTTACCTGAGTCATCTGATCTCAGATGGCACCCAGGAGAGGGTAGCGATTGGCTGATTGCCATCTTGGAAAGGGGCCAAGCTCAGAACTCAGAAAAGCTGCTAGTGGCTTTTGGTGCTGGGGCAAGGTGGGGCAGGCAGAGTAGAGTTCAAACTCAAATTGGCAGAAGGCAAAGGAGCCAAGTTGAACCTGGCAGGGAACTGAGTCCAAGCCAGTAGGAGACACACAGTGTGTCTCCAGCTGAACAAATTGGATTTCAACCCCACAGCCGGTGATCAGGATGAACTACAATGGGATTGGTGAAGCCTTGCTATTGAACCCAGCTGGGAACACTCGTTACCCTGGTAAAATCTACTGCTGGGATTAATCAACAATGACTTGGGTCTGTCTACTCTGTCTACCAGTGACAGCAGAGACACACATGGAAGTGGACATTTATTATTATTTTTTTAAATATTTTTTCCCTCTCTGCTCTTCTTCTGCTCGTTTTTTTTTTCTTGTTTTTATAGGAAAGTGACTTTCTAGTTTTTTGCTTTTTTTTTTTTGTTCTGTCCTTGTTTTTACTTCTTCCTTCTCTCCTTCCCTTCTGTTTTCTTTACGAGTCCCACAAAGTTTGCATAAGTTCCCCCTGGTTTCCAACCTTGCTTCTCATCTCTTTCTCTTCTTCTATTTCTCTATCCTTCCCGCCTAATCTCTTTTGAATTTGCTCGCTTGAGAGTAAAATCACTCTATTGAGGGCATATTTACTGCATACAAGTTTCTGGTTGATTTTGGATTTTTTTTTGAGGAAATTTATTTTTTTAAAATTTTATTTTAATGGTACATTTTCCATGAACATATTGATAACATTCATTATTGGGGACTTGTACCTGTACATGATACACCTTGTTGCTTGTTTTTTTCCCGTTCCCCTCCCCTCACCCCTCCTCCCTCCTTATTTACAAAAGATTTGTTTCCATTTTTTCCTTCCATTTCTTATTTCTCTTGTCCCTCTGTTCCTTTCCCCCTCCCTTGTTCCCTTTCCCATTTGGACACTTTCTTCCCTTTCCCAATATAATACATTTTAGTCTTTATTTACACTTCAGTTTCTCACACCAGAGAAACTATGCGGTATTTAAACATGTGTGTCCAATTTATTTCACTTAGGAGTATGGTCTCAAGATGCATCCGTTTACCTAGGAATATCTCAAGCTTATCATTCTTTATGGCAGAGTAGTACTCCATTGTATAAAAATACCACATTTTCTTAATCCATTCTGCTGTTGATGGGCATTTGGGCTGCTTCCACGATGTAGCTATTACAAACTGTGCTGCTATAAACATGGGTGTGCATATATCCCTGTGGTATAATGATTTTAATTCTTTTGGGAAGATACCAAGAAGTGGAACAGCTGGGTCAAATGGAATCTCTAGTACTAGTTCCCTGAGGAATCTCCGCACTGATTTCCATAGTGGTTGTATCAGTCTGCATTCCCACCAACAGTGAAGGGTTCCTTTTTCTTCACAACCCCTCCAGCATTTGTTATTGGCTGATTTGTTGATAATAGCCATTCTTTGTGGAGTGAGTGGAATCTCAGGGTTGTTTTAATTTGCATCTCTCAAATGACCAGTGATGTTGAACATTTTTTCGTATGTTTATTTGCCATTTCTACTTCTTCATCTGAGAAGTGTCTATTCATTCATGCTGCCCACTTTTGGATTGGGTCTTTAAATTTGGAGGGTCTGATTTTTTTGGGTTCTTTATATAGTCGAGAAGTTAGTCCTTTGTCAGAGGAATAGCTGGCAAAAATTTATTCCCACTCTGTGTGTTGTCTCTTCACTTTGTTGGTGGTTTCTTTTGCTATGCAAAAGCTTTTTAACAAGATCAGGTCCCAGTTGTTGATTCTTTGTGATATTTCCTGGGCAACTGGGGATTTGTTCATAAAGTCTTTGCCTACACCTATATCTTCAAGAGTTCGACCTATTCTATCTCCCAATAGATTTAGTGTTTCTGTTTTAATATTTAGATCTTTGATCCACTTTGATTTTAGCTTTGTGCATGGGGAAAGATACGAGTCTAGTTTTAACCTTCGGTGCATGGAAAGCCAGTTTTTCCAGCACCTATTAAAGAGACTATCTTTCTTCCAGTGAGGTTGTTTGGTCCCTTTGTCAAAGATAAGGTAACTGAGAGTGTTTGGACCTGTTTCTTCATCTTCTAATCTGTTCCATTGCTCCTTGGGTCTGTTTTTGTGCCAGTACCATGCTGTTTTTATTACAGTAGCTTTGTAATATAGTTTTAGGTCAGGGATTGTGATGGCCCCTGTGAGAAATTAGAGAAGCAACACCTTTCACAATAGCATCCAAAAAAATGAAGTACCTAGGAATCAATCTGACGAAGGAAGTAAAAAAATCTATACAATGAAAAGTACAGTACTTTGAAAAAGGAGATTGAAGAAGATATCAGAAAATGGAAAGATATCCCTTGCTCCTGGGTGCGAAGAACTAATATAGTGAAAATGGCCATACTCCCAAAACTGCTATACAGATTTAATGCAATCCCAATTAAAATAGCAGAAGCATACCTCACAGAATTAGAGAAGACAACCCTAAAATTCATTTGGAACCAAAAGAAACCTAGAATAGCAAAAGCAATTCTGGGCAACAAAAGCAAAGCAGGGGCCGTCACAATCCCTGATTTTGGATATTTTTATCTAACCACAAATCTAGTTCATAAGGTTTATGGTGGCAGATCAATAGTTACCACACTTTGTTATTTTCTAGACTGTGTCTGACACTATTGTTGTTGCCCATTGTACTACTTTAGCCAAGGTGACAGAATTGTTCTACTCAGTTGTTCCTTGCATACCAAGACTGAGATTGGCAGAGGGTCACAAATAACACTATAGGCCACAGTCAAAGAACTAGGGGCTGGCCAAATAGACAGCAACTTCTCAGCCCCAATAAATTGAAGAGGCAAGATCTTGCAACAGACTCATAATACAAAAACCAGCTGTATCTTTAAGACATCTCGGAGGAAGTAGTCACTTCCAAAAGCTTCTCAAAACTAACAAAAAATGCTACATGACACAGGTAATTCATAAGCATCAACCCAGGAACTAAAACTAAAGAAGAAAAATTAGAAAATGAGAAGACACACAAATAAGATGAAAACCCATACCTCCAGCTCACCAAAAGCAAACCCAGGGGGTAATGAAGTGGAACAATCTGAAAGCTTCCCACCCAGACTCTTGGAAGCAGTAACCAGAGAAGTAACAAAGCAGATGAGTGAGGCTCTAGAAAACATCAAAACAGAAATCATTTCCAGAATGAAAGACATGATTAGTGACTCTAGAGCAGATACAGATAAAAAAATAGAAGAGTTTAGAAAAATGATGGAAACCATAAATGCCCAGCACAGGAAAGAAATGGAATCTATGAAACAGATTCAAACAGATGTACAAGAGATTAAAAATTCCATTGAAAGTATTGGCAGTAGAATGAAACAATGTGAAGAGAGAATCTCAGATATAGAAGATAAGATTGTGATTAATGATCAAGAAAAGAAAGAGTTCTTCAAAATGGTAAGGGACCGTGAAAAATCTATGCGACAGCTGCTAGATGACATGAAGAAAAATAACATCAGATTGATCGGAGTCAATGAAAACCAGGAGATAGCACAAATCACATAAGAAACTTGTTCACAGAAATAATGGCAGAAAACTTCCCAAGTATGGAAAAAGGACTGGACATACAGATAAGTGAGGCATACAGAACTCCAGTTAGCCATGATCAACAAAAATCTACCTCAAGAGATATAATAGTTAAGATTCCACATTCAACACAAGAACAGAATATTGAAACCTGTTAGAGAAAAGAAACAAATAATCTATAAAGGAAAGCCCACCAAAATAATAGCAGACTTCTCAACACAAACCCTCAAGTTAAGGAGAGCTTGGAGTGAAGTATTTCAAGCCCTAAAAGACAACTTTCAGCCCAGATTGATGCACCCTGCAAGACTGTCTTTCAAAACTGATGGATAAGTAAGATACTTCCATGACAAAGAACACCTGAAGAGACTCATGACCACCAAACCAGCACTCCAAAATATTCTGAAGGACATTCTGGAAAGAGAAAATGAGGACTACAACTCCAGGAATCACAACAGAGTGAATCCTTCAGGAAAGGCAAGTAAATAAACAGAAGGAGAAACTAGGAAGCCACCAACAGGTAAGTAATGTGACAATAATAAATCAACATATGTCAGTTATAACCATCAATATAAATGGTCTCAACTCACCAATCAAAAGAAGCAGACTGGCAGAATGGGTCAGGAAGCAAGACCCAGAAATATGCTCTATACAAAAAACACATTTAATTTAAAAAGAAACTCATAGACTGAAAGTCAAAGGATGGAAAACAATACTTCATGCAACAGGAGCCAGGAAAAAAGCAGAAATAACCATTCTATTTGCAGGCAGAGTGGATTTCAAGCCAAGACTCATTAAGAAAGACAAAGAAGGTCAATACATCCTTGTAAAGGGAACAATCCAAGAAGAAGAGATGACAATCATAAATATATATGAACCTAATACCAGCACATGTAATCACATACAACAAATATTGATGGAAATGAAAAACCAAATAAGCACCAATATGATTGTAATGGGGGACTTCAATACCCCACTGTCACAAATAGACAGATCAACTAGACAAAAAGTCAACAGGGAAATATCAGAACTAAACCAAACTCTTGAACAAATGGACCTAGTAAATGTGTACAGAGTTTTCCACCCCACAACATCAGAATACACATTCTTCTCAGCTGCACATGGGACTTTTTCCAAAATAGACCACATACTAGCTCATAGAACATGCTTAAGTAAAGGGAAAGTTATCCAAATTATCCCATGCATACTATCAGACCATTGTTCATTGAAACTGGAAATAAACAGCAAAAGGAATCACAAAAATTCCATAAACACATGGAAATTAAATAGCAAGCTCCTGAACAATCAGTGGGTCAGAGATGAAATTAAAGAAGAAATTAGACAGTTTCTGCAATTGAAGGATAATGCCAATACAACTTACCAAAATTTGTGGGACACAATGAAAGCAGTTCTATGAGGGAAATTTAGAGCATTGAACTCCCATATGAGAAAAACAGAGCAAGCTCAAATAAACAACCTAATGTTGCTCCTCAAGCACCTAAAAAAAGAAGAACAAGTCAAACCCAAAGCCTGTACAAGGCAGAATATTATAAAGATTAGAGCTGAAATTAATGCAATTGAAACTACGAAAACAATACAAAGAATCAATGAATCAAAGAGTTTGTTCTTCAAAAAATTAAATAAAACTGACAAACTCTTAGCCAACCTTAATAAAAAAAAGGATAGAAAAGACTCACATTCATACAATTAAGAATGAAAAGGGTGAAATCACAACAGATCCTGCAGAAATCCAGAAGATCATCAATACCTACTTTGAGAACCTATATTCTAATAAGATCGAAAATACAGAAGAAATAGACAAATTCTTAGATACATATGAATTACCAAAACTGGATCAAGAAGATATAGAAACTCTAAATAACCCAATATTAGCCACTGAAATTGAAGAAATAATTAAAAACCTAGCAACAAAGAAGAGCCCAAGTCCTGATGGATTGATTTACTGCTGAATTCTGTAAGAAATTTACAGATGATTTAATGCCACTAATTCTCAAAATCTTTAAAGAAATTGAAACAGAAGCAATACTCCCAAATTCATTCCTGGAAATAAGCATTACCCTGATACCAAAGCCAGAGAAGGATCCAAAGAAAAATGAGTACTACGGGCCAAACTCATTAATGAACATAGACACAAAAATCCTCAATAAGATACTGGCAAACAGAATGCAGCAAATTATCAAGATGATTATACACTATGACCAAGTATGATTCATTCCATGGATGAAGGGATGGTTCAACATGAGCAAATCAATAAATGTGATACACCATATTAACAGAGCCAAGGACAAAAACCATACAATCATCTCAATAGATGCAGAAAAGTCATTTGACAAGGTCCAACACCCATTCATGATAGAAGCCTTCCAGAAAACTGGAATAGACGGTCTTTATCTCACTCTGATAAAAGCCATCTATGACAAAGCAACAGCCAACATCATACTAACTGGTCAAAAACTAAAAGCTTTCACTCTAAAATCCAGAACAAGACAAGGATGTCTGCTCTCACCACTCTTATTCAATATAGTTCAGGAAACATTAGCCAGAGCAATTAGACAAGAGAAAGAAATAAAAAGAATAAGGATAGGAAACGAAGAAGTTAAATTATCATTATTTGCAGATGACATGGTACTCTATACAGAGGACCCCAAAAACTCCACCAAAAGACTTCTTGATTTAATAACCAAATTCAGCAGTGTAGCTGGATGCAAAGTAAACACTTAGAAATTAATAACATTCCTGTACACAAACAACAGTCTCACTGAGAGAGAAATAAGGGAAACAACACCTTTTACAATAGCATCCAAAAAATGAAGTACCTAGGAATCAGTCTAACAAAGGAAGTAAAAGATCTATAAAACGAAAACTACAGTACTTTGAAAAAGTATATTGAAGAAGAAATCAGAAAATGGAAAGATATCCCTTGCTCTTGGGTAGAAAGAACCAATATAGTGAAAATCGCCATACTCCCAAAACTGCTATACAGATTTAATGCAATCCCAATTAAAGTACCAATAGCATACCTCACAGAATTAGAGAAGAGAAGCCTAAAATTCATTTGGAACCAAAAGAAACCTAGAATAGCAAAAGCAATTCTGGGCAACAGAAGCAAAGCAGGGGCCATCACAATCCCTGACCTAAAACTATATTAGAAAGCTGGTGTAATAAAAACAGCATGCTATTGGCACAAAAACAGACCCCAAGACCAATGGAACAGATTAGAAGATGAAGAAACAGGTCCAAACACTGTCCATCAGTTTATCTTTGACAAAGGGGCCAAACGACCTCACTGTGAGAAAGACAGCCTCTTTAATAAATGGTGCTGGAAAAACTGGCTCTCCACATGCCGAAGGTTAAAACTAGACTCATATCTTTCCTCATGCACTAAGATAAAATCAAAGTGGATTAAAGATATAAATATTAAAACATAAATACTAAATCTGTTGGAAGATAAAATAGGTAGAACACTTGAAAACATAGGTGTAGGGAAGGACTTTATGAACAAATCCCCAGTTGCCCAGGAAATATCACAAAGAATCAACAACTGGGAACTGATCTTATTAAAAGTTTCTGTACAGTAAAAGAAACTACGAGGAGAGCAAAGAGATAACCCACAGAGTGGGAAAAAAATTTTGCCAGCTATTCCTCTGACAAAGGACTAACTTCTCGAATATATAAAGAGCTCAAAAAAATCATAGCCCCCAAATTTAAAGACCTAATTCCAAAAGTGGGAAACTGAAATGAATAGACACTTTTCAGATGAAGAAGTAGAAACAGCAGATAGACAAATGAAAAAATGTTCAACATCACTGGTCATTTGAGAGATGCAAATTAAAACAACCCTGAGATTCCACCTCACTCCAGAAAGAATGGCTATTATCAACAAATCAGCCAATAGCAAATTCTGGAGGGGCTGTGGAGAAAAAGGAACTCTTCTCCACTGTTGGTGGGAATGTAGACTGGTGCAACCGCTATGGAAAGCAATGTGGAGATTCCTCAGGGAATTAGGACTAGAGATTCCATTTGACCCAGCTATTCCACTTCTTCGTATCTTCCCAAAGGAATTAAAAGCATCATACTGCAGCGATATATGCACACCCATGTTTTTAGCAACACAATTTGTAATAGGTAAATCTTGGAAACAGCTCAAATGCCCATCAACAACGGAATGGATAAAGAAAATGTGTTTTTTTTATACAATGGAGTACTACTCTGCCATAAAGAATGATAAGCTTGAGATATTCCTAGGTAAATGGAGTCATCTTGAGACAATACTTTTAAGTAAGATAAATTGGACACACATGTTTACATACCACATTTTTTCTCTGATGTGAGAAACTAAAAGTGCAAATAAAGTCTAAAATGTATTATATTGGGAAAAAGAAGAAAATATCCAAATGGGAAAGGGAACAAGGGAAGGGGAAAGGGACAGAGGGGCAGGAGAAATAAGAAATGGAAGGAAAAAATGAAAGCAAAGTTTTTGTAAATGGGGGGGAGGGGGGGAAGTGGGAAAAAAGAAGCAGCAAGATATATCATGTACAGGTACAAATCCCCTAAGATGAATGTTATCACTATGTACATCTAAAATGTACCATTAAAATAAAATAAATTAAAAAAACTCTAACCCAATATCAGACCCTGAAATTGAAAAAGTAATTAAAAATCTACCAACAAAGGAAAGCCCAAGTCCTGATGGAGTCACTGCAGAATTTTACAAAAATTTAGAGAAGATTTAATGCTACTACTTCTCAAACTCTTTAACAAAATTGAAAGAGAAGCAACACTCCCAAATTCATTCGTGGAAGCAAGCATTAACCTGATACCAAAACCAGAGAAGGATCCAATGAAAAAAGAGAACTACAAGCCAATCTCATTAATGAACACAGATGAAAAAAATCCTCAATAAGATACAGGAAAACACAATGCAACAAATCATCAAGAAGATTATATACTATGACCAGGTATGATTCATCCCAGGGATGAGGGGATGGGTCAACATATGCATATCAATAAACGTGATACACCTTATTAACAGAGCCAAGGATAAAAACCATATGATCATCTCAGTAGATGCAGAAAAAGCATTTGATAAGGCCCAACACCCATTTGTGATTAAAAAAAACTGCAGAAAATTGAAATAGATTGTCTTTATCTCAATCTGATAAAAGCCATCTATGACAAACCAACAGCCAACATCATATTAAATAGTCAAAAACTAAAAGCTTTCAACCTAAAATCTGGAACAAGGCAAGGATGTCCACTCTCACCACTCTTATTCAATATAGCTCTGGAAACATTAACCAGAGCAATTAGACAATAGAAGGAAATAAAAGGAATAAGGATAGGAAACGAAGAAATTCAATTATCTCTATTTGCAGATGACATGATATTCTATGTAGAAGAACCCCAAAACTCCAACAAAAGACTTCTTGATTTAATAACCAAATTCAGCAGCATAGCTGCATACAGAATCAGCACTCAGAAATCAGTAGCATTCTTATACACAAATAACAGAGTCACTGAGGAGGAAATTAGGGAAGCAACACCTTTCCCAATAGCATCCAAAAAAAAAAAATGAAGTAATCAATCTAACAAAGGAAGTAAAAGATCTACACTTCGATAACTACAGTACTTTGAAAAAGGCAATTAAAGAAGATATCAGAAAATGGAAAGATATCCCTTGCTCTTGGGCAGGAAGAACCAATATAGTGAAAATGGCCATACTCCCAAAACTGCTATATAATGCCAATTAAAATACCAATAGCATACCACAGAGAATTGTAGAAAACAATCCTAAAATTCAGTTGGAAGCAAAAGAAACCTAGAATAGCAAAAGCAATTCTGGGCAACAAAAGCGAAACAGGGGCCATCACAATCCCTGACCTGAAATTATATTACAAAGTTGCTATAATAAAAACAGCATGGTACTGGCAAAAAAAGAAAAAAAAAGACCTGAGGACTAATGGAACAGATTAGAAGATGTAGAAACATGTCCAAACGTTCTCAGTCATATTATCTTTGACAAAGGGGCCAAACACCCTCAGTGGAAGAAAGCTAGCTTCTTTAATAAATGGTGTTGGAAAAACTTGCTCACCAATTGCCAAACATTAAAACCAGACCCATATTTTTCCCCATACACTAAGCTAAAATCAAAGGAGCCATTTTGGGAAGGAGTTCATTGTTTAAAACTAAGCCACAGAACAACTGCAGAACAGCTATAATCAGGGTTTCTGGTGTCTCTGTAGCACTGTGTCTGAGTGGGAGCCAGCCATAAGAGATACAAAGAGGGCATGAACTAGCCATAAACTTCCTGGGGAAGTTTAAACTCAGGAAGAGAAGGACATTGTGTCTTTGCCCTCTACTTTGGCCTCTACTTTGGCCTGTAGTGAGAAGCCAGGCTAATTCTGTGTGCCTTTCAGAGAGAGCTGGTTCTCATAGTTCTGACATTATCTCCAGCTGACTTCTTGAACCCCAACTGCACTGCCTATATCCAGCACAGAAAGCACTAATGGACATGGGAAATCAGAAAAAGAGCAATAGACTTACAGTAGGGGAAATCACTGACACAAAAGGACATATCAACTGAATTTTAAAAATCAGCAAAGAAATATTAGAGTTGGACTAAACCTGCACAAAATAGACTCAATAGATATCTACAGACTGTTTTATCCAACAATAACAGAATACACATTCTGCTCTGCAACACAAGGGAATTTCTTTAAATAAGACCACATATTAGCTTATAGAGCATACTTAAGTAAATTGAAAGGAACCAAAATTATCTCATGCATATTATTGGACCAAAGTGCATGGAAACTGGAAATCAGTAGCAAAAGACACCCGAGAAAGTATGCGAGGTTTTGGAAATTAAATGATACCCTCTTGACTAGTCAATGAGTCAAAGAGCAAATTAAAGACTAAATTCGACAATTCCTACAATTGAATGATAATGCTAGTATAACATACCAGAACATATGGGATGCAATGAAAGTAGTCATGAGAGGGTGGTTCATAGCAGTGAACTCCCACATCAGAAAAACAGAATAAGCTTGAATAAATAACCAAATGATGCACCTCAAGGTCCTACAAATACAAGAACAATCTAAACCCAACGCTAGTAAAAGGAAGAAAATTATGAGTATCAGGGCATAAATAAACAAAATTGAGATTAAAAAATTACAATCAATGAAGAGTTGGTTCCTTGACAGATTAAACAAAATAAACAAAACCTTATCCAGTCTTACCAAAGTAAGGAAAGAAAAGACCCAAATCCATGAAATTACAAATGAAATAGGTGAAACCACAAAGGATTCTGCTGAAATCCATAAGAGTATCTCTGACTATTTTGAGAATCTGAACTTTAATAAAACGGAAAATTCAGAGGAAAATGATAAATTTCTAGATACATATGAATTACCAAAGCTGAACCAAGAAGATATAAAAATCTTCTATAAGCCAATAAAAATGAAGATGTAGTAAGAAAACTACTAACTAGGAAAAACCCAGGTTCTGATGGGCTCACTGCTAAATTCTACAAAAATTTAGAGAAGACCTAACACCAGTACTCCTCAAATGCTATAATGAAAATTTATAGGAATGAGTGCCCTTAAAGTCATTCCTGAAACCATGCATTACCCTTTATTCCAAAACTAGAAAAGAATTGAACCAAAAAAGAAAACTACAGGCCAATCTCTTCAATGAACATAGATGCAAATTCCTCTATAAGGTACTGCCAAACAGAATGCAGAAAATCATCAAAAAGATCATACATCATTACCAAGTGGGATTCATTCTAGGGATGCAGGCATGGTTCAACATACTGAAATCAACAAATGTAATACACCATATAAACAGAAGCAAAAACAAAAACCACATGATCGTCTCAATAGATGCAGAAAAATAGTTTTACAAAATCCAACATCCCTTCATGATAAAAATCTTGAAGAAAATAGGAATAGAAATTTTTTATCCGAACTTGATAAAAGCCATCTATAACCAAAAACATTTTTAAAAAGAGACAACATAATGCTAAATGGAGATAAGCTGAAACTTTTCCCTATAAAATCAGGGAGAAGACAAGGATGTCCTCTTTCACCAATTCTGTTCAATATATTGATATATTAGCTAAAGCAATTCGACAAAAGGAAGAAATTAAAGGTGTGTAGAAAAAAAGGGGTGTAGACAGGGAAGGAAGAAGTCGATTTATCATTATTTGTAGATGATATGATCTTCTATATAACAAACCCCCAAAACTCCACCAAAAGACTGAGAACTAATAGCTAAATTCAGAAGCACATCATGATACAAAGTCAACACTCAAAAATCAACAGTGTTCCTGTGCACCAATAACAAACTCACAGAGAAAGAAATTAGGGAAACTACGCCTTTCACCTAGCATCAAGAAAATGAAATAGGAATTAACCTAAATAAGGAAGTGAAAGACATATACAATGAAAACTACAGTATTCAGAAAAAAAAATAGCTAGAAAGGATATTAAAAATGGAAAGATACCCCTTGTTCCTGGATAGACATGACCAATATAGTCAAAATGGCCATACTTCCAAAGCTGTTACATAGATTTAATACAATCCCAGTCAAAATACAAACAACCTTCCTTAGAGAACTAGAGAACATAATCCTGCAATTGATGTAGAACCAGAAGAGACCTAGAATAACAAAACCAATTCTGGACAACAAAGCATGGTGCATCACAATCCCAGATTCTAGTTATCCTACAAATGTATAGTGATAAAACAGCATGGTATTGGCAAGCAAACAAACAAACAAACAAAAACCAAAAAAAAAAAAAACAAAAGCACAAAACCTGTGAATCAATGGAACAGAGTAGAAAATACAGTAATAACTCCAGGCATACTCTGCTACATTATCTTTGACAAAGTGCCAAAGCCCTTTGGTGGATAAATGATAGCCTCTTTTACAAATGGTGTTGGAAAAAACTGACTATCCACGTGCTGAAGATTGAACCTAGAGCCATCGCATTTGATGCACTAATCTAAAATCAGAATGGATAAAGGATCTAAACATTAAGACAGAAACACTTAACCTGCTAGAAGAAAAAATTGGTAAACTCTTCAAGACACAAGTGTAAGCAAAGACTTTCTGAGCAGAACCTTGGTTTCATAAGAAATAATATGAAGGATCAACAAAAGGGATCAC
The DNA here is from genome assembly GCA_004026905.1 of Hystrix cristata. NCBI lineage: Eukaryota > Metazoa > Chordata > Mammalia > Rodentia > Hystricidae > Hystrix > Hystrix cristata. Next base: position 13,044 of record PVJO010023152.1, on the reverse strand, counting down.
ATTAAATTAAAAAGCTTCTGCACAGCAAAGGACATTACCAACATAGTGAAAACAAAACCTACAGAATGGGGAAAAAATTGCCAGCTACACCACAGACAAGTGAACAATATCTAGAATATATAACGAAATGAAAAAATTTGACCCACAAATTTAAAGACCCAATCAAAAATGGGAATCTGCAATGAATAGACATTTTTCAGGTGAAGAAATACAAATCAATAATAAATACATAGATAAATGCTCAACATTGCTGGACATTCAAGAAATGCAAATTAAAACAACACTGAGATTCCATCTCACTCCAGAATGAATGGCTACCATTAAGAAATCAACAAATACTGATGAGACTGCAAGGAGCAAAGAACCCTTCTTTTTGGTGGGAGTGTAAACTGATACAACCTCTATGAACATCAGTGTGGAGATTCCTCAGAAAACTAGAAGTAAAAATTCCATTCTACCCAGCCATTCCCCTCTGGGTATCTTCCTGAAAGACATCAAACCATGGTGTTACGTGCATACCCATGTTTATAGCAGTACAATTCATTATTACTAGATCTTTGAAACAGTTTATATCCCCATCAGCAAATGGATGCATAAAGAACATATGACATTCTAACACAATGGTGTACTACTCTGTCATAAAGAAGGATAAACTTGAGTTATTTTTGGGAAAATAGGTACACTTGAGACAATGTTAAGTGAATTAAATCAGATACACAAGCATAAATATGAAATGGTTTCTCTGATATGAAATACTTAACATGTTAATAAAGTATGGAATAAAAGACTTATAGTAGGAAAAATGAGAGAGGATAAAAAGTTATTGTAATTCAGAGCTGACAATGGATCTATAAGTGTACCTTGACTTAGTACAATTGTGTTTATGTGTTTTACATGTTCTTTTGTCTATTAGTCTGATTTTTAACCTCAATTGGCTATATAAGGTCTTATCAATAAATCAATCTGATGCTGCCAGAATAAATGGAAGGTGGAAGGAAGGGGAGATAAGGGGAAATAAAAAGAATTGAAATGTGTTATGTACATGTACCAATTCCCTACAGCAAATATAATCATTATGTACTACAAACATGTACTAGTCAAAAAATAAGAAAATTAAAGAGCTGAAAGTAGGAAAAAATATCAATAACATTGGTGTACACCAATAATGAACTCACCAAGAAAGAAATTAGGAAAACAAAACCATTGACAATAACATCAAGAAAAATTAAATACTTAAGAATTAGCCTACCCAAGGCAGTGAAAATTTTTTACAACAAAAACTGCAATACTCTGAAAGAAGAGATCGAATATGGCATCAGGAAATGGAAAGATATCCTCTGTTTCCATATAGGCAGAGCCAATAACATTAAAATGATCAGACGACCAAAACCGAGATAAAAATTTAATGCAATCCCAATCAAAATACCAACAGAATTCCACAGGGAACTAGCAAAAACAATCCTGAAATTTGTATGAAACCAAAAAAGTACCTAGAATAGCAGAAAGAAACTTAGACAACAAGAGCAAAGCAGGAGGCATTATAGTACCAGATATCCAGTTATATTACCAAGCTACAGTGACTTTAAAAATCATGGTATTGACACCAAAAACAGATATTTCAAGCAATGGAACATAATAGAGGAGTTAGAATTAACTTAAGACACATTCAGTTACCTGATCTTTCACAAAGCAACCAGTATCATACACTGGAATAAAGATGACCTCTTTATCAAATAGTGCTGGAAAATCAGGTTATATGCAGGCAGAAGATTGTTTCTATGCCCACATCTCTCATCTTGTACTAAAATAAATCAAAATGGTTCCTAGATATAAATATTAATACAGAAAAGTTAATCTCATGTAAAATAAACTTGGTAGACCCCTTGAAGACATGAGCATAGGCATAGGCAAGTACGTCCTGAACAGAAACCCAGGTACACGAGAAACAACATCAAGAATCAACAAATGGGATTATCAAATTTAAAAATCTACGCAGCAAAGGAACCGAACAACAGTGAAGAGACAACATAGATATGGGAAAAGAATTTTGCCAGCTACATGTCAGACTTTACAATAAATAAAGCAATGAAGTGAGACCCTCTGAAAATATAAGACCTAATCAAGAAATCGGCATTTGAAATGAATAGATAATTCTCTCAAGAAGTACAGATAATAAATACATAATTAATATGGCTAATAAATACATAATTTAAATGTGTGACATCATTGGTCATTACAGAAATTCATTAAAATAACTCTAAGTCTTCTTACTCCAGAAAAAATGGCTATCATCAAGAAATCAAATAATTTCAAATGTTAGTAAGGCTGTGAAGAAAAAGAAAATTTCTCTGTTAGGATTTTAAAATAGTACAAACAGCATGGAATTCCTTAGCAAACTAAATATAAAAAAATTATTTTATTTTATTTTATTTTTTACCAAGAACATGTATTGTTACCTTGTATACATAATGATCACATTTGTCATGGTTATTTTGTACTTGTACCTGATGTATCTTAGTTCCTCCCCTTCCCCATCCCTCCCTTCTGTTCCCCTCTTTCCTTATTTACAGCAGGTTTATTTACATGTTTCCATTTTTTCCCTTTTCTCTTTCCCCTTTCTTTCCCTTTTCCCTTCCTTCTTTCCCCCCTTTTCCCTTTCTAGTTCTCCTCTCTTTCGAATATTATCTTTAGTTTTACCTAATATCTATTACACCTTTTTGTCTTTATGTACACTTATGGTTTCTCATATCAGAGAAACAATTTGATGTGTACTCATGAGTGACTGATTTATTTCATTTAAGAGTATGTTCACTGACGACCTTAAAAATTTTACTTAACCCAGCTATTCTTCTATCTTTCTGAAAGAGTTAAAGACATCATATTACAATGATACATGTATACTTAAGTTTATAGCAGCAGAACTCATAATTTAAAACTTGGAAATGGCTCACACATCCATCAACAGATTAATAGATAGGAAAAATGTGGTATTTATATATAATGGAGAACTACTCTGTCATAAAATGCATTAATTTGAGTCATTTGTAGGAAAATGTATACACCTTCTGACAATAATGCTACATGAAATGATGTAGATACACATACTTAAACATCACATGGATTCTCTTATATGAAAAACCCCAAATAAATAAAAATCAGAAAGAAATATAGGTAATAGGAGATATATATTTCTATCTCTATCTATCTATCTATCTATCTATCTATCTATCTATCTATCTATCTATTTATGGTAAAGGGGATCAAGAGATAGAGAATTAACCAACTTGGCACAATGAATGTAATCACTAAGTACTGCAAATATGTACTAATAAAAAAAAATCAAACTTCACAATAAACTTAGCCAGGGTGTAGGCTGCAGCAGAGTGTTCTTCACATGTGTCATTTTCTTCAATGTTGACCAAATCAAGAATTTCTTTCGCCAGGACACAGCCTGCAGTCCGATATACTACCTGGAAAATGCTCCTTTTTTCATGGGCTACCCTCCCAGATTTGTAGCCGGATTTATTCTGAAATGCTAAGAAAACATTCAGGAGAATTGGGCAGGTGAGGCATCCACAGACGGGAGCTTATTTCATTTGGCATTACACTTAGTGCTGGCCAAACAGTGTTTTTCTAGTCAAAATCTGGCTACAATCTTAGATGCTAACAGTAAAGTGCTTCTCCACTTATTGGCTGCACAGTTACCATGGCAGGTCTAGAGATCAAACCATTCAATGAAATGCACAAAAGCTTGTACTGGAATTAGCCAGGAAGGTAGCTACCATGCGGTGTTTACCCCAGCTGCCACTGTGTCCAGAGCTGGTTGAACCAAGCAGTTTTCCCACTGGGACACGGTCTGGAGTTAGAGATAACAACAGGAGAGTCTTCTCATCATGAAAACCACAGCAGCCATAAACTAGGCTGAAATTTGGAGTGTTTTGGCAGGGCCAGATATGGTGAGTGCCGGGGCAAAGTGAAAAAAAACAGATGGTCCACTCTCGTGTTTTCATCTTCCCAAAACTGGGCCCCTAAGGAACCACAGGCCAGAGAGTGTCTTGGAGGACTGAATTGGTGCTATATTAGGTGAGAGACAGAATGGAAAATCTTGGCCCAGACTTCTGCCTCCATGGCACGGAGTACAGTGAAAAGCAAGTGCTAGAGAAAAAGTCAGAGGTCTACAGCAGGTAGGACCTGTGGTTAACAGGGTAGAAAGAAACAACCTGGATTAGCTGACATAACTTCCTCCTTGACAATGGATGCTGCTGAAATTATGTGGTGAGGTGTATACAGATATGGGAGCAAGGAGTTTCAGAGGCACAGAGAGAAAAGTGGAGCTTCCCTTGAGGTCAGTGATGGAAAAGTCAGACTGAGACTCCGCTGGAGGGGCAGCATAAATCCCACACTATGGACCCTGAGAACACTAGAGACTCCCAAACATAGCAGTCTAAAGACAGCAGCAGTGAAAAAGTGCATAGGGATATTTATCCCAATGGAAAAAAAAAAAAGGAAAATTGTCTTTTCTTCTCTTTCTCTTTTCAATTTCTTCCTCTTTGCCTTTTTGTTGGTAATTGGTTTTGCATGCAAAAATTCATCTTTTTGTGCATGTATATGAGAGTGTACCTGTATTAGTTTTCTGCTTTCACTCCATAATGCCTTACTTTGTTTTGTCATATATTTGCATACATTTGCTCCTTAGGAATATTTAAATTCATTTGATTATTTGATTAACAATTGGAAATGATCTCTTTTTGTCCTCTTTCACCTTTCATTTATATTCTTTTCTCTGCTTTCTTTACTATCATTCACATTTCTATTCTGGTTCTCTACTCCTCCCACCATTTTCCTCATTTTAATTATATTATTATTTTTGTATTCTCTATTTTTCTTATTCTATTTTCTCTTTAATCTACATACAATTTGTATATATACTATATATGTATTATCATTAAATGTTGATTTCTCTACCCTCTTATACTACATTACATTTTCTCTCTTTTCCTGCTTTGGTAAAATAGAAGGCTTTCTCATCAAGTTTGTAAGTACTACAAAATCTATTATTAGCTTCTCAAGCATTCATATTACTAGTAGCTACTTTCTCCTCTCAAAGAATTTCTAGGGGCTGAATGTACCACCCAGAAAATACTAAGCAGAAACTCACACAAAGGAACACCCACAAACCAGGGCACACCACCAAGGGAAACCACTTACACAATGAACAGTGGAATATACATTCTAATCACCTGTTATGCAAACCTCACCACAGAAACACAACTAAAACGAGAAAACAACATACCTCAAAAAACACATAATTCTCGAAAAACTGATCCCATAGATAATGAAGTGAATGCAATTCCAGACCAAAATAAATATTAAAATCCTGATAGATAAAATGATCAATGAAATCAAAGAAGGGACAAATAAGCAACTGAATGACTCAATTAATGGAATGATGAATTACCTCAAGAAGATACATAAAAGCAGCTACCTGAATTAAGGAAGACAATGCAGTATACAAAAGATTACTTCAGTGAGGATATAGAAGTTCTCAAAAAGAACCAAGCAGAAGTCTTGCAAATGAAATCTTCAGTAAGTCAAAGTAAACACTCAATTGAAAGATTAAGGAGTATACAAGATGAAGCAGTAGAAATAATATCAGAAGTTCAAGGTAGAAGTTTTGGAACACTCAGACAAGATCAAAGAAAAAAGGATACAAAGCACAGAACAGACTATGCCAAAGTTCACTGGTAAGTCTAAAACCAAATGACTTAAAGGCTCACTGGCTAAGAAAAAAACATTGAAATACAGGCTAACAGCTTAAAAGATCTATGCAGAAAATCCCCCAAATCTGGAGAATGAGATTGATGCCCACATAAAGGAGGCATTTAGAACCCTGAGTGGATATTAGCAGAAAAGTATCTCCTCACAATACACAATAGTTAAAATGCCAGAAATTCAAAACAGAGAGATAAAATTAAAAGTCTTCAGACAAGAGTACTAAATCACTTATAATGGCAAATCCTTCAGAATAAGTAGATTTCTGAACAGAAACCTTAGGGGACAGGATGGCTTGGAACCAAGTTTCTCAAGCTCTGAAATGAAATTATTGCTAACTCATACCCTATATCCTGCATAGTTATCTTTCAAAATTGAAAGAGAAAGAAAATCCTCTATGATAAGTATAAACTACAGACATTTGTGACCACAAATCCAGCATTGTTAAAATATTTGAGAGAATATTAAACAGAGTAAGAAGACAATACAAGTGAGAAGATAGAAGATAAATGAACAAAAAAATGAAATGAATCAACCATCCGAAAAACAAAAAATCTGTAGAGTTAGTACAAACTTTTCAATAATCACAATTAATATAAACGGTTTTAACTCTCCAATTAAAAGATAAAGATAGGTAGCTAGAATTAAAAAAAGATATATATAGATACAGATTAGATATAGATATATTGTCTTCAAGAAACAGAAGTCACCTGGAAAAACAGAGACACAAAGAGAAATGATTGAAAAATCATACTCTAAAACACCTGAAATCTCAAGGCAAAGAGTAGTGGTTATACTTATATCTATCAAGACAGAGTTCAAACTGAAATCAAGAGACAAAGAAGATCACTTCATTTAACAAGTAAAAGTTAAATAGAGCATTTCGCCAGGAAGATAATCATAAATGTATATGAACTGACCATTGGCACATGCAAATTCTTAAAACAAACATTACTTGACACAAAAAGACAGATAGACTCCAATACAATTATAGTTGGTAGATTTCAGTACATCACTGTCACAAAACATTAGGCCAAGTAGACAAAAAAAAAATCAATAAACATCAGCATAATCTACACCACAGATCAAATGGGAGTTAACTGACATCTATAGAGTGTTTCAACCAAAATTAACAGAGTAAACTTTGTTTTCAGTACCCAGTGGAATTTTCTCCAACAGTGACTGTATTTTGGGCTACAAAGCATGTTCCCAAAACACAGAAGAATTCAAGTAATTTTATATCCTGTCAGGTCAAAATGGAATGAAGCCAGAAATCAACAGCTAAAGAAACTACAGAAACATATGAAGATTGAAGAATGCACTCTTAAATGAACAGTTCAGTGAAGGAATCAGAGGAGAAGTTAAGCAATTTCTAGAATCAAATGATAATGAGAAAACAACATAGAATATGTAGGACATGATGTATGCAGTTTTGAGAGAAGTTTGTAACTATGAATGCACACATTAGAAAAACAGAGGATACCCTAATAAATAACCCAATGATGCTTTCAAAGACCTGGAAGAACACGAATAAATAAAACACAAAAGATGAGTGGAAGGAAAGAAATAATAAAGACCAGAGCAAAATTAGTGAAATTGATATTGTAAAACAATATAATGGAACAATGTATCAAAGATTTGTTTTATAAAAAAGATAAATAAGATTGATAAGCACTTAGCCAAGCATACATGAAGACAGAGAATGTTCACATCGATAAAATTAGAGATAAGAAAAACAAAACAAAACAAAACAAAAAAACAAAAAAGAAAAGGAAACTCCAAAAATTAGAGACGACAGAGGCAACATTAAAAAAGATACCACTGAAATCCTGAGAATCATCAGAAATTATTTTCAAAATTTATATATCAAAAACTTAGAGGACCTAGAAGTAAAGAATAAATTCCTAGGCACGTATGATGATTTAAATTGAACCAAGTGGAAATGTAAAACATAATCAGCTCATAACAAGCAATGAGGTTTATGTAGTAATTGAAACTCTATCTAGTAGAGAAACCCAAGAACAGATGGTTTTACTGCTGAATTCTACCAGATATTTAAAGAACATCAATGATCTTAAAACTGTTTTAAAAAAGGAGATATCCCCTCAAATTTATTGTATGAAGCCAGTACTATCCTGATAATGATAACAAATAAGGAATCAACAAAAAAGAAAAATTATAATTGAATATGCTCGATAAACATAGATGCAAAAATATTCAATAAGATAATTCTGAAAATAATTCAATACCACATTATGAAGATCATACACAGTGATTGTGTTTTTTATCCTAGTGATTCAAGAATGTATCTCCATATATAAAATAATAAATATAATAACACACATAAATAGAATCAAGGATCACAATCACACAAACTTCTCAATAGATACTTAAAATGTGTTTCATAAAATTGAACACTCCCACATAGTAAAAACCCTTATAAAAATAAGTATATAAAGAACCTACCTCAACATAACAGAAGCCATATGACAAACTCACAACCAATATTCCATTGAGTAGGGAAAAAATAATGGGAAAACTTTCCTTTGAAATCGAGAATGTGAAAAGGTTGTTCGGTCCAAACACTGCAGTTTAATACAGTTCTTAAAGTCAGAGCAATCAAAGAAGAGAATGAAATACGAAGATATGATTAGAAAGTGAAGAAATTAAATTATCCGTATTTGCAAATGACATGATACTTTATATAGAATACCCAAAAAATTTCATGAAAAGACAAGTAGAACTGATAAGCTCAGCAAAGTGTTACAATACAAAATCAGCACACAGCAATCAATGGTGTTCATGTTTAGCAATAACGGACCCACTGAGAAATAAGCAGAAAATCAATTTCATTCACAGTAATTCCCCTATATTAAAATACTAAAGAATCAACCTAACCAAAAAAGTGAAAGACTTCTACAACAATAACTACAGAAAACTGAAAAAAAAAAGAAAGTGCACAAGACATCAGAAAATGAAAAGACATCCTTGTTCATGGATCCAAAGGACTAATAACTTGAAAATAGCCATATTACCAAAAGTTGCATACAGATAATGCAATCCCTATTAAATTACCAACATTCTTTGTAGAACTGGAAAAACCAATTCTGAATTTTATGTGGAATCAGGAAAGACCTGGAATATCCCAGCAAACTGAGTGCAAGGGAGCAAGCTGGGGGCATCATTATAACAGACTTCAAGCTGTACTCTTAAAGCGGTGGAAAAAAGTATATTATTGGCACAAAAATGGAAATACAGAGCAGTGGAATCAAATGTAACCTAGAGACAAAACCAAGCACCAACAGACATCTGATTTTTGACAAAAGGAACAAAAATATGTGGTGGAGAAAAGACGGTGGCTTTATCAAACAGTGCTGGAATACTTGATATCCACATGCAGGAAATTGAAACTAGATCCCTATTTCTCACCTTGTACTACAGTCTAATCAAAATGAATCAAATACCTGGATATAAAACCAGAAAGCTTGAAACTGCTGGAGGACAACACAGAGGAATCACTTGAAGCCACAGGCACAGGCAAAGACTTCATAGCTGGACATTCCAAAAAGGGAAGAAATAATATCGAGAAATAACACATAAGACTACTCCAAATTAAAAAGTTGCTGCACATCAAAGGATACAACAGAGTAAAGACACAACTCACTGAATGAGAGAAAAGTATTGCTTGCCACTGTTCAGATAGAGGACTAGTCTATAAAATATGTGAAGAACTGAAAAAATTAACCCCCTCCCAGATCAATGAACCCAATCGAAAAAGTAAGTAAATTAGCTGAACGAACATTTATCAGTAAAAATTCCAATGGTCAAAATATGTGAAAAAATAGCAGCTCTAGCAATCAGGAAAATGCAAATTAATTACACTGAAATTTGATCTCAATTCAGGCAGAATAGCTATCTTGAATACATAATACAATGAATACTGGTGAGGATTTAGGGGGAAAGGAACTCTCCTAAATTGTTGGTTGGAATATGAAGTATTACAACCACTGTGGAAATTGGTATGGAATTTTCTCAAACACTAAACATAAAAATACCATTTGACCCAGAAATATCACTTGAATTAGTCAGCTTTTCTGTTGCTGGGTTGTGGTATCTCACTCTAACAATTTAAAGGAGGAAAGGTTTAGTCTTGCTCATGGTTTCTGGGAATTCAGTCCGGGGGTATCTGGCTCCAGGAACCTTGTGGTAGAATGGTGTGGTGGAGCAAAGATGCTTAGTTCACGGCAGCTGGGAAGCAGAGCAGAGAAACAGTGCCAGAGAGGAAGGGTCAAGGGACCACATACAGATTGCAAGGCCATGCATCCATAACCCATACAGGTAAAGTCAGAAGTTTATTCTACCAATTCTCCAGGTGGATCCCAAAGCCAATTTAGTTTACATTTTCCTCTAATGAGCAGACCATGCCTTGGAATAGTTCCAAAAAAGTCTGCATACCATAGCGATATATGCATGACCATGTTTACAGCAGCACTGTTTGTACAAGTAAAGGTGTGGAATAACCCTATATGGTCATCAGTGGATTAATGGATAAAGGAAATATGATGTACATACACAGTGGACTACCTATTTTACATTAAAAAGGATGAAATAAGTCATTTGCATAAAAATTAAAGTAACTAGAAACTATCATTTTCTGAGAAAATAGCCAGAATCATGAAGTTAAGTATCTCATGTCTTGTCTTATATGAGAAGCATATTTATTAATCAAGGAAAAATGTTAGTAAATCAAGAAATAAAATTTTGGTTGCAATGAAAAGGATCAGCTGGAGGGAGGAGGAAAGGGATAGTTTACTAATGGGATTTAAATTGATTGAGATATGTTAAATGCATATATCTACTTCTCTGAACACATCCTACCATTATGTATCATTAATGTTCAAACTTAATATACTGTATAATAAAATTTTACAATCCTTAAAAAATTAAATTTCAGAATATGTCAAGGAATTGAAAGCTCTTTCACCTATTAATTGTGTATTTAAAGGTGAGGAAAATCTTTTGCTGTGGTTTGAATGGTTCTCTAAAAAATGTATGTTTGAAACAATCACAAATTCAATAGTTTTGAGTAGTCACAGGTGAAAAAATAAATGAATTTGTCCTAGGAATGAGTTTTTTTTATTGCCAGAATCAGTTTAGTTCCAGATATATTTGAAGTAGACAGAATATACAGAGCCTCAGAAGGAAAACACTTGTCATTTTTGGTCTACCACTTTTGCTAATTTTTAGAAAATCTGTCAGCCTTGTCCCAAATGATTCTAGAAGGACTATCTAAAAGGGGGTCCACCTGTAACCATCCTAATGATTAGAATATGATCTAGGATGCTCAATCACAATTACTTAATCTGTATACAATAATTGATCTGCAATTTGTCATAGAAAATTTTCAGTGTCCTCTGTAGAATGCAATTTACAAAACTTTGAGGGAAGTGATTTTTTTTTCTACTAGGGATTTCAAGCTATTTTAGTCTAAGGCCGCTAGTGACTGTCATGGCAACAAAATTTAGAGAACCTGTATCAGACACAATGATAAGAGCAGAAGCTCTTGATCTCGTGTTGTGAGATTCTGGATCTACTTTTGAATTCTCAGTTATGTAAATCATTTTTTAAAAAAAATTTGTTGAAGCTACTTTGATTTTAATTTTAGAATTATTCTTCTTTTGAATAGATTTATTCATTATCAATTAAAAACTTTTGGAAACATCTCAGTGTAGTGATATCAAAATTCACCATAAATTTTGTCAGCAAATATTTGTTGCAGTGAATGGAAAGCAGTAATTGATAAAACACTTCAGCAGATTGGGAACAAACATGAAATATAACAAAAATATTTTTTTCTAAAATTTGGTGCTTTCATTTGAAAACATTGAATTGAGGAGCAGCCTCCATATGCTGCCACTGTTATGACCACTGACACTGAGCAACTGCCACGGGTGCACACCACCCTTAGCAGCGACCACCCACCAATTCCAAGCTAAACTACACTTTGCTCCCCTTTGGTGTGGAGGAGCAGAGGAAAAGATGGACTGACTCACTAACTGGATCCTGGATCCTGGGTGAACCAATTCCCTGGGAAGAGAAGTTGTTTTGAATTTTGAGATTTTTTTCTCTTTTCCTTTTCTTTCTCTTTTTTTCTTTTCCTCTTTTAACATTTTCTTCCTTATCTTTCTTTTATTTCCTCTATTTTTCTTGTTTGTTTTCTTCTTGACAGTTTTCCAATACTATTAATTTCCTTTCACTTCTCAGTAGAATCCCCTATCTCGTTTCTTTCTCCTTCCCATCTTTTTATTTGGTAAATCTTTCAAATTTACTTTTGTCCTTCTTTGGTTCACCACCTCCTCTGACTTTGCACGTACTGAATCTTTAGGTAACTAGCTAAATCTATGCTATTACTGAATACAGCTGCATTGTTAGTGGAGGTTGAGTAGCTCCTTTCAGTAGATATTTATGTAGGTCAATATTTGGTTTGTTATAGTATTTTCAGTATAATTATAAATCTCTTCTCTATGGTTAAATGTACAATAGTGCTTCTTAGGAATGTCAATATGCACTTTTTTGACACTATTATTTCCCTGATTTTATTATTATAGGAAAAGTGACATAGTTGTTGATAATAATTGGTTCTCTCTGGATGACAATATCTGGGTATTGGGTCAAATATTCTGTAACCTCCCCTCTCAAATAAATGGAGGTGGTTGGATCCTGGGATAGGTGTAAAGGCCAATAATTTTTAGCCATGCCGAAAAAACATTGCTAAAAAGTAAACATTAACTAATTCTGTCTGTATATTAGCAAGAAAGCTTTCCATTATAATCAATCTGCAAATTTCAGCTCAAAAAATAAACAAAAACCTTAGAAACATGAAAAGACAAGGCAAGAAATGGCCTCCAAATAGCTCAACACTCCCAAAAGAATACATGTGCTATAGAAGGGGGGGGAATAAAAGCAAGAAATTTAAATTATTTGAAAGGATAACAGAGGTGATAACAGAACAGAACAAAAATGCGTTCAGTGAGCTAAAAGAAGATATACCTAAGCAGATAATTGTCCTAATAAACGAAATGATCAGCAAGTCTACAGAAGACACTTCCCCTCCCCTCCCTTCCATTCACCCACCCCTCCCTATTTGCAACAAGTGTAGCTACACTTTACCATTTTTTCCCCTTTCATCTTACTTTTCTTTTAACCTTCTTCTTTATCCCCCTTTTCCCTATCTAGTTCTCTCTTTTGAATACTATCTCTCTTTTTTTTTTT
>PVJO010023151.1:0-26498 GCA_004026905.1 Hystrix cristata | reverse complement strand
GGTCTCTTCCTTTCACACTGGGCACTTCTGAGCATGGCGGGGTCTGGAGGAGGCGAAGCCCACCCCAGGGCGCTGTGCAGGCCCCTGGTTCCTGAGTGCACAGCGCTGGGGCTCCCTGGTGTGGACAGGTGTTCACAGTCCTGTGTGTGCACCTAGGACACAGTGACGCAGAGACACCCACGAGGACGGGACAGGCGTGAAGAGTCACTGCTGGGGCTCCTTCTTAACAAAAGCTGGTGGCCACTGCCCATGACTGGAATTTAAAGTAAGTACTTATTGATAAAACCTCACAATGCAAAAAAATTTGTGTTATTTAGGGTACAGTGTCTCTAAACACTCCCCGACAGTTTTTCTGAATAAGAGGATGTATTTTGCGAATTATAATGGCTTTAGAAACAATCGTAATGTAGTCCCGTAAGTTAGAGCAAGTTTTCAGCAAAAATGTCAGCATCTATTTTATGAACACACTTGATTCTCATCTGTGATGTAACTAATAGTAACGGAAACAGCTTTGGGGAGCAGTCTGGGAGACACCCCTTCCACTGCAGGCGTGGGCTCCACAGCAGGGGAAAGGAGCCGCCACGCTGAGGACATGGAGGTGTAAACGAGTGAGTCGGGGTGCTGGTGCCCACACTGTGGCTCTTACCAAGCTGCCTGAGATAACCCTGGTGTGAAGGGAGATGGCGCTTCACAAGGGACTCTAGTTTGAGCTCACAGCTGTGCCCGCATTCTATAGAGCTGGTCTCCATGGTAAAGAGATAGGCACACTCCAGTCCACACTGGATAGAGAGAAAGACATTTCCAGAATATTAAGGTGAAAAACACATTTAATTCTGGCAGTTTTGTGGGGCTTCTCTTGCTCCTTCATTAGGAGAAAACTAGCTAGAGGTGATTTTACACAAGTGAGGCACAGATGGGTGGGCAACGGAGGTGCTTCTGGTCTTGTAACTTCTTTCTGGTCATGGGTTGCTTTTCATCATTTAAAATAAGTTAATATCATCGCTTCCACTACTCCAGAATAAAAATACAGCAGTGAAAGCCATTTGCTATTTTAGCTAATGACTAATAGAATACATATTTCATATTGTCACATGATACAAAATTTAAAACTTGCAAGTAATTAAAAACTTAACTTGTCCTAGAATGACAACTAAATGAAAGAAATAAAATCTTTTCATGTTCCAGAAGGAGGGAAAAACAGAGAATGAAATTTGATTTAGGAAAAGAAAAAGGTGAGAGTGAAATCTCAAAAGAAATAATTATGTTAGGAATGAGACCACTGTCTCTTGAAGGGAGTTCTCTACTCAGGTTTTCCTGAACCCCGATAAATGCTATTATGTGAAAATACCAAATAGATATATTAACTGAAATATTCTTTGAGATGTTTCAAAATTCTGCAGCGTAACAGGAACCCTAATCACCATACTCTGAAGTGTATCAGTTGAGTCGCTTCTTCTGCTGCTTCTGACAAGGGTCTGCCTTCTGTTAACCGAGAGACGGAGGGAGGCGGTGGGAGGGAGGGAAGGGATGTCGAAGGGACTAAGATGCATTCCGTAGGCGATCAACTTTCCACAACGGGTGTAGTCATGTACTGCAAACATGTACTGCTAAAAACAAAAAACTTCTTTAAAAGTTTTGAAAAATAAAAAATTTTAAAAGTTCACTGACTGCCTCCTTAGTACGGCAATCTAGACGCTCTTGAACACACTATAAATCGTATGTTCTCCACTGACTTGCAAGTTTCTACCCTTGACATTTCCGGTTTTGCTGCCTATTTAGGGGCGGAAGAGAGGACACAGCGGCCACAGTGGTGGTTTCTGCTTAGCCCTCGGATCTGAAAGGGGCCTGCGAGAGGGGACCACGCCAATGGGCTGGGACCAGGGCGAAGCTGAGTGAGCATACGTGCAGGTAGGATCCTGTCTTTGTTTAAAATTCTCACTATGCAGTTAGGGGCCTTAATTTTGATCTTTACAAATATTGATCGCAGAGTTTCGTGATGCCCACTTAAACTGCGTGTGGTGGGCTCCCTGGCTCTTGACTCCAGTGATCTGTGGACACTGCCTGGCCCTCTTGCCCTCCTCCCACCCACCAGGCCATGAGAGGCTCCTGTAAGACCTCAGTTTTCCCCAATGCGCCCTTCCACCACTCCCACCCCCCCTTTTTTTTTTTTTTTTTTTTTTTTTTTTTTGGTACTAGGGATGAACCCAGGACCTCACATGTACCACTTGCTAAGTTGCCCAGGCTGGCTGGCCTGGAACTTGTGATCCTCCTGCCTCAGCCTCCCAGATAGCTGGGATCACAGGTGTGCGCCACCATGGCCACCTTACCCTCCATTCTCGAACAGAACTGGTAAGTTCAGTTGCACTGTGAGGCTTTTCAAGGGCTTTGCTTGTGGTCTCCAGGCCAGGACAGGCCACAGAAAGACGCTGCTCCGCGGGGAACAGGGCCTGCTTTGGAGCCATGCATGCGTAAGGTGGAAAAGGCTGCACCCAGATGGCCCTCAGGGGCGCCCGGCTCCCTCACCTGAGGGCACAGGAGGACACAGCAGCTCCCTCCCGCCGCTGCTAGGGCTTGAGTCACGGAATCCGGGGGCTGTCGCAGGGTTCTCCCTGGAGGATGTGGTAACACCATGCCCAAGATACCACCCGCCTCGGTTTACCATGGAAAGGGGAACGCAGGGGCGCCTGTTCCTGCCCCTCCCCGGAAGGCGCCTTTGGACACTGCCGGACTTTTGGAAAAGGGAAGCTAAAGCGCTAAGCAGTAAAAGCTCAAGAGCGCGGGCGAAGACGAAGGCAGCGAGGCTTGCGCTGCGAGTCACCGCTCTCAGAGCTCTCGGGAGGGGCGCTGGCGCTGGGTGGGCAGCGGGCCTGGGTGTCACCTGGGTGTCTGAGCACGCACCGGTCGCGCAGGGTCCCAGAGCGCCTCGGATTTGCGCTGCTCGGCCGAGCTCAAAGGGACCGACTCGCAGCTGAAACACAGACACCTCTGGGGTGAGATGTGGCAACAGTTTGACAGGCGTAGCAGGAGTGCAGGCCAAAAAGGATTTATCCAATTAAAATTACGGGATGGATTTTGGCTGGCAGAATGTAATTACCCGCCGTGGAGCGGAGCCAGGATCCTGAGGTTAACACCCGTGCTCCTGCCAACCAGCCTCCTACCTGCCAACGCTCGCGGCGGGGCTGGAGCGACACAGTGCCGCACTGTTGTGACATCCCCGCACAATGCTGGTGACGTGCGAAGCGCCGTGAACCTGGTTTTTTTAACACTCATTATGTTACTTATTTTTATGCCACATTAGGCTCGAAACCAAATGTCCACATAAATGTCAATTTCCTCGAATCTGTGTTTAAAAATTATAATCAGAAAATTAAAAATAGATTTACAAATTAATTTATTCCGTCAGAGTGGTTATTGAGTGATGATTTTACTGTGGGAGCGAAACTGATCGGAGTGGTGACATCGAACCCCGGCTACTTTAGGAGGACAACAGAAGCCGGAGGAGCCAGGACCGGGGGTCAGAGCATCCCCTCTCCCGCCCCCGCTGCAGACCGGGTCAGAGCAGTCCCCCCCTCCCTGCCCTGCCGGTCTCCGGAAGGCTGCGTGAGTTGCTGGGAAGGTGCCGGGTGAGACCCGCGCTGCAGAAACATGCAGGACGAGTGGACACCGGCAGACGCCCCCTCGCGTGCAAAGCAAGTTTCTGTTCAGCAGAGGCGGGGGCTGTGCCGCCCTGGCGCCGCAGTCCCCCTGTCCAGGTGCCATGGCCGTGCTCTCCTGGGCTTCCACGGGAGACCGCGTCCGACGCCTGTGTCCAGGCCGCAGCCCTCTAGGGCAGAGTCGGTCCCGGGGAGCTCAGTTTGCACCAGAAGCCTCCTAGCTGGAACTGTCACGCGTGAGGTTTGTCCGGAGTCCGCCAGGTCATCGCAGCGCCCGGACTCAGAAGTCTGAAGAAGGCCCTCGAGGGCGCCTCATCTTTAGTTAGTGTTTCTGGCCAGCATTCTGATGGCCTGACTTTGAAAGGGGCAGTAATTGTCTTCTACTTGGAGATCTTCTCATTCTTTTCTCATCCTGTCCTCGGAGGTATGGAAAGAGGAGGTGAGGCCTAAAAACAACCAGTGCAGGCTCCAAAACTTGTTTCTAATAAAAGGCTTTGTGGAATACCGCACACCCAGATATGTGTCATCTTTCAGTTCAAGGCAGACTCCTTTGAAAAGATTTTAAAAGGATTTAGAAGCTTCAGAGGTCAAGGAACAAGGACGAACTCGAGCAATGAAATAGTTGCCATTTGATAAAAGCACCCAAGTGGGAATCTTGTTTGCATGTCTGTAACCCCTGGAGGCTTACTCTTTTTTGGCCCAAGGCATAGTTCTATGGGAATCGGCCTGGTAAGGTGTGAAATAGTCTTCTTCATGTCCCTTCTCTTCATTTTCCCAGTTAGTCACTTTCACTGGGAAAGAGGCCAATCTGCCTACCTGTTGAACAGCACAGAGCTCAGGAGCAGGGAAGGCTGAGGAAGGATGTGCCGCAGAAGGGCGCAGGTTAAGGGCAGCGTCACTGTCCCGTGTGAGCTGCCCTGGTCTGTGTGTGCACCGTCTGTGAGCGCGTGGGGTCCTGCCAGCTCAATCTGAGGGTTCCTCCTTAGATGGTCCCCGGGAGTGGACACAGGGAGCGTTCATATTGTGACTGCCTAGTTTTCAAAAAGTTGTATGTTTATGGTTAATGACCTTGAAAATATGAATGAATGAACCCTGAGACTGAAATAAAGAATCATGTTTCCCTAATTCTGGGGCAATTGTGTCTTCCCCAGACTGGGGCTCCATCTGGCCGTCTGCACACTCTGCATCTCGGAAGCCAGAGGAGCCACAGTGTTGAGAACTTAGCAGGAGCAGATCTGCCTGCAAAAAATGGACCGACAGACACTGCAGGCCGGGTGCAGCATGGCCTGCAGGGTCACTTCAGTTCTCTGCATGTGGAGCCTCCCGCCTGGGCCCCGGGCAGCTGCGGCCTCCCGGCCTCCGCGAGTCAAAGGGGCACAGACCTCCCGCCACACTCAAGCACACCGCTAGTCCTGACACGAGGGTTCTTCAGGATGGTGATGACTCCTGAGGACCCCGACGCGTCACACACATAGAAAACGTTTCCTGTTCCCCAGGGGCCGTTTATTTGATCATTAATAGAATGTGCATAATGGTACATTATGCTTTTTATTCAGGAGGCTGAGTGAAAAATAAACCCACCAACTACACCTTTCTTCGCACCCCTGCAGTCAAGGTCTGCCTGTCCTCACGTGTCGCCACCCAGCCTTCGCTTTCTCGGGGCTTGGCCATGGGCCTCGGGTTCCCGCAGCTCAGCCTCCCTTGGCATCTGCAGCCATGCCGCGTGAGGTCCTGTGCTTTCCTCACCCTCCCCCAGAAGTTTGTGTGATGACACACAGTTCAGATCCCACTTGTTTTCACTTCTGCTGCACACGAAACAAAAGGTTTGCAGCCGCAGGGTCATTTAAATAGAAATGCTTGGTTATTGAGTCTGTACCCTCTTGGCAACAGGTGACATTCGAATTGCAGCCCTAATGCATTTGAGGACAGTCTATTTTCATTTCTGGATGTCATTTTTGATGTGGTTTTCGTGAGAGAGAAGTGCTTCCCCCCATTCCGCCTCTTAACTAGGAGCACATTTAAGTTACTGTCTTGCGACCTTGAGGAGCTGGAAATGTCTGTGAGAATTCCTGATAATTGCTGATTAAAAGCGTCTTTGGAGTCAGTGTGCAGCTGAGCTTTTTCCTCTTTTTTATTTCTTTGCACGCTCTTGGTGGGAGAGCGAGCCGCCTCTCATGGTCAGAAATGGTCCCTCATGCAGGACTGGCTCCTTGTGTCTGTGATGGAGAGAGTGTGCAGAGGACTCTGCGGAGGATGCACGTGGGTGGATGCCGGCTCTCCGCTCACAGTGTTTATCAGCTTATTAGTGGCAGCCGCTCAGATGGAATTATGGCTATTATGCTCCATTACAAACACCAAATAATTTACCTCTGCGGAGAGTCACACTGATGCTTCATCCTGCCAGCAATCCTCTTTTTATGTGCCTGCTTAAGAAATTGCAGGAAACAGCAGTTCATTCTTTCAGTGTTTGATTCAATTGAATCATCTGAAACTGAGAATAAAAGCTTTTTAGAAGAAGATTCAGGTTGGAAAAAGTACAAATCATACATTTTTGATTCAAGAGCTAGAGCATGTTGCGAAACTAGACAAAATAGGTTGCCTGCTCTTGTTCTCATCTCTTTTTTCATAGTTTTTAAAATGGGAGGAAGGTAGCATTATTGGAGAGGGACCCTGTTGTTTTGCAAATAATTTAAAGGCATTTATGTTTAAGTGAGTGGAATAAAACTGTATAAACTTGATTTGCTTCCAATTAAGCAGTGTGAGCGCATTTTAGTGGCCTAAAAAGGTCTTAGGTAAGGGAACGTGGTTATAAATTTTAGACCTACACCAGGGCCGACTCTGTAGATGACTAGGAGTGAGTGACATATGTTTATCTTCTCATGTTATTAAAATTAATAGTGCAGGACTGCTGTAGGCACTGTGGTTCCTGGGTGTAACTTCTTTTTCCTTTCCTCTGAAAAGATTCGTTGTTCAGCTGCCAGGGGACAGGGGGACAAGGTATAATAGCATAGCTACAGCTTTAATTACCACCTGAAAACTTTGTCCTTCACTTTGAATTTGCGTTTGTAGGCTTAAGGGGGACTTCTAAGGAGCCTGGCCCAGTCTTGTAAACTTAAAAATAACTCTGGGTTTACGTATGGCTACCACACAGGGTATGGTGGCTTTCTCCTTTGGGTTATGGGTCCAAGTGAGTCATAAGCCACCAGAAGCTGGAAGTTGTTAACATCCGAAGGCTGTTGGTGGCCTCCCAACAGGAGAGGGAAAGTAGGGACAGTGTCTCCGGGACAGGTGCACGCACACTGGGAGCCTCCCTAACCCTTCCAGAGCCCAGATCTTGACCTGACAGTTTGATTTCTGGGTTTGGGAGGGAAGTGCTGACGAGAGTGGAGTTCAGTGGGGAGCAGGCTAACCACAGAAACCAGCGGCTGCCATCTGAGCCCGTGTTAAGAGAGCCAGCAGGTCGGAGAGAAGTCCTCCCGTGGACACCAGTGCTGCCCGAGCTGGACTGTCCAGCTCTGCAGGAAGCTGCTGGAAGAAGTGGACTTCGCTGCCCAGGAATCCTGCGTAGCCCCTGTCACCTCGAAAGGCCATATCCCAGAGTTTTCCTGCCAAACTAAATTAATTATGCTGAAACAAATTAAGTATTAAGGTTTCATCACAGAAAAAAAAAAATCCTTGCATTTTTGTGATTTTTTTTTTGCAGGGCAGAAATGTCCTGAAGTATCAATGCTCAGTGTATTTTCTGATCAGGAGTCCAAGAGATCAGTCCTTCCCATGGCAGCTTCTGTGGATGAGCTGGGGAAGAGCAGGGTTTCCGTCTTTACAAACGTCTCTTCTTTAGGTAAAGGGCAGCTTTTAGGTAGGCTGGAGTCTTCTTCAACTCTCGATGTCCTGTGTAGCCCTGAGTGCTGTGCTCCATTCGGGAGACTCTATCCCCAAACTCTATTCCGTTGCCCTCTGAGTGTGAGCCTCTCAGCCCTCTCCACTTCCTCTCTGTGCGGCGAGCCATGGCGTCCAAGGGTTAGCAACTCTCCTTCGCTCCTTCATGGCTGGGAAAGACATGTTTGGGCTTAGTCCGTGGAGTAACTGTGGGGAGGGTGCCTGGGAAGCCTGGTGGGTGCGTGTAGAGGGGGATGCTGCTCCGCGGGCTTTGGTCTGGGAGCCAAGATCTTGAGTTGGGCCGTAGATTGAAGTGAAGTGGGCTCCATGTCTATGGGGTGTTGGGAGGTTTGGTAGCACAGCTTGAATTAGAAGAATCACAACTATGTAAACAAAACTCTATATCATCTTAATATTGCTTGGTAAACTATCCAGAACATTTTCACATAAACTCATTTCCAACTTGGCAAATGTCATCTTTGAGGCATGTTCACTTGGAGAGCGAAGAGCTGATGCATGACCCTCCCCACACGTGGGTCATACTACCTTGAGTATCAGTCATGATGTAAAGATGTGAGTCTGCTTTTATCTCAGTTGCTGAAATGGTCACATGGCACTGCTAATGGAAACTCAGAGTAATGACACAAAACTCCTAGATGTTGGTAAATGTGTTTAGATATAATAATCCAATGGAAAATCTAAATACTAGATAAGAACAAATCTGAAGTACAGTGATGTCTCAGTTCACAAGTGCTTCTACTTGTGAACAGTTTGGTTCTTGAACAGAAACATTCAGCAGAATTTTGCTTCCATTCAAGAACTCTACACTGCGTGATGAACATGACCAGGGCCATCTTCCCCAGAACCATGGAACGAATCAAGTTTGTGAACTAAGGTACCATTGTATTTATGCTTTTAAAAGTTTATAGTTTGGGGGTATATATATTTAAATATAATTACCCATCAGTCATTCTGAAACTGATAAGGATTTTTTCAGGTTAATTGGAGAAAAACAAAAAATTACAATAATCAATCGTAAAAAAAAGGCACAATTTTTTAAAGACCAACACACAATGCATAATTCCTTCACTTTGGGAAGGAAAAAACTGGAAGAAATGTGAAGTTTTATGACTTCTGGGAGGTGGGGTGAGGTGGAAATACTGAATCTTTTATTTTTAATTATTTTGGATGAGACAGATTACAAAGGAAAAGCAACTTGTGGGAAAACCAAAACCATAGCTGGCTCTTTAGCTGTGATTGAAAGTTCAGTGATTGTTTCCAGAGAATCACACGTTTAGGTGGTTCTGTCTGGCTGCTTGCTGGAGGCCTCCAGGCTGGACACAGGGAAGTCAGAGAGGGACCCCAGTCCTGCTGGGAACAGAAGACCTGGTCCCATTCACCCTGTCTCTGGTGCACAGCGGAAGAGGATGGTGCGGTGGCTAGAAGGAGGAGAAAGTCTCGGGTTGTCATTCCTTGCTAGAAACTGCTTTTGCAAATGCTAGCAGCCTGATCATTCTCAGCCCCTGGGAAGAGCCGGCCTGTAAGAGTTGTGTGAACATGACACACTCTGCGGTGACAGGCGCTGCGGCTGTGTGTTTTCCTTCTGCTTTCTCCCACGGTCTCAGGGACACTGACTGCTGTGGGATGTGGCCAGAGAAAAGCCTTCAGTGATTTTGCCCCTTACAAATTCACAAGAGGAACAAACAGTTTCTAATGAGTTCTCTCAATGTTGGGGGCAGAAGGAAGGCATGTTCTCCCCATCTGTGTCCTATTTGCTCCAGCAGGAGTAATGATGAGGTTGAAAAACCACTTAAATGTTAACTCCTACCACCCTTTCCTCTGATTTCCCCCTTTCCCCGTGTGTAACCCTTTCTGAGATTTCCTCAGCGCCAACCTGTCACGTGCATGATTTCAACCCCAGGCATCAATTTAATTTGGAAACTTTGAGCTCTGTCACCTGAGGTGTTCTTGAATTAGGGAGGCGGGGAGAACAGAAAGACCTTTTTCCTGGACCGTCTAGCTACACGGTGGCTAATTAGAGATGGAGAAGCCCAGAACCCTTGGAGAGCTCGCCGAAGGGTAGTTGCATTCGCTCTTCTTCCTATGACCTCAAAACTCCTCTATGATGTTGCCTCGGTTTTATTTAATAGCAAATTGTCTAAAATTCAGGACGTAGATCTGGACTTTAGCTGAGTTCCTTCAAGCACCAGAAATAGGAAATGTGAGTTGCTCCCCGGAGAACCTCCCTCTTAATGAGACCTGACAGCCGAGCGTTAGTTCCCAACATCAGCTTCATTTCTGATCCAAGAAAGAGTTAAAGTTTATCATGGAAGAAAATATGTTTCACTCAAAAATGAAGAGTTTGGAATTGTCAGACCAGAATAATGACTTTAATTGTCTTCAAAACAATTATGGACAATTACATTAACGCTCCAGTTAGCGAGGACATGAAGTTCTTCCCTCCACCAGGGTTCGGCCCAGATGTTCGTGTGGGGTGGAGACGCTGGGACCCGAGGGTCTGGATGCAGCATTCCTTCCTCCCCTACCCTTTTGCTCCATTGGCAGCTACTGTACCTCATGATTTAAACATGGACATTTCTAATTAAATGAGAGCTCAGCTGCACTCTTGAACTAATTTATAACATTTGATTTGAAATGTAATAGCTTCAGTCTTCATCTGATTAAAAACAGTCATATACTGTACATGGTTACTATTCTGATGCTCCAACATGCAGTTTTTATTTTTACATTCTCCTTTCTACACAGCTGTTCATCTAATATCATCCAAATTTGTAAAAGTTTGTGTGTGTGTGTGTGCGTGCGTGCATGTGCATGCTGAGATATTCTGATGAGGTGGAAGTATTCACATTCCAGGACTCTGCTGTTTTCAGAATGGTGAAGGGATGTCGTTCCCTGAAGTGACCCCTTTTCAGGGAAACCAGCTTTCAGAGAACTTTTGTTAACTTTCTTTGGGACAAAAGGTAATGCAGGATGTTCTGGTGACATAAAAAATACTGAATATTGATATGTGTAATTCAGATATGCAAAAATTCTGCAATTTTTTTGATATCAGGTCTGTTACTTAGGCCTTCGGGAAGGAGTTCTTACAGTGAGTCCAAAGCTGGTTGGTGTTCAGAGGATTTATGTCAACATTACTTGTAAGTTTCTATCTGTGCTTTTGTGCGTACAGAATAGAAACACATAATTTACATATAATTTTCACCGGAAAACCTCTAGCTGTAAGAGGAAAAGCAATGCAGAGGTGAGAGCTGTCTGAACTCGAGAACGGGGCGGACTGCAATGTGGCTGCAGAACTCGGGGAAACAGGCAGGATGGGGAGAAAGAAAGAGGCTCAGCAGTGGGCACGGCTGCAGGACTGAGGGGTTCAAACCTCATTCTGTAGGCAGGAGGAACCATTGTAGCGTTTTAATCAAGAAAATGGTGTGCTCTGAATATGGGACAAGCGTCTTGCCTGTGTGGAAAAGGATGGACGTGATAGAGAAGAGAAAAGCAGGTGACCTCGCTGGAGAACTAGTTGCGGCCTGAGGTGACCTAGTAAGAAGACTCCCCGGGGTGCAGGGTGGGGCACGCAGAAGGCATGATGTGTCCTCCTGAGAGACCCTGAAGAAGGGGACTTGGGGGAGGGAGCGTGAGTACACCCTCACATGCTGTCCTCTGACTGATGGAGTAATAGCTTGGGGCTCAGCAGAGACACAGATCTAGTCTATGTTTATTTAGGGCATATAGATTTTCTCAATATTTTGGACTCTGGCTTTCATTTTCTATACAAATCACATTTGAACTGTTAAGCCATATCTCACTTTTATCTCTATTATGTTCCTAATTTTTATTCTTTCCTTCCTCTTCTTCCTTTTTTCTTCCTTCCCTTTCTTTCTTGCTTTTTGTTTCTTTATTTCAAATCAAAATAATGCATGTGTCTAAAAGTCAAATATTCCAGAGGATTTATTCCAAAAGCCCTTAAATACCTCCTTACCCTCCCCCTCCATACATACACTTTAATTTCCTTCTCACAGAGTAAAGTATGTCCCATTCCATCTTCATTATTTAACTACAGATATCTAACACTCACACTCACATTGGTTTTTCACAATTCTTGGTTTTTCAATTTTAGGCATTATCTATTGACTTCTCAGGGCAGAAGATAAGAATTTGACTTCCTCTCACCGCTTCCCTGTTCTCAACACACATGTGCATGCACGTGCACACACATGCATGCATGCACACTTCCCACCTCCTTCCTCTTACTAGAGTTATATCAAAATTTAATATTTGGGGATTATATTACTATAATTATATGAATAATGTTCACGATGAATCATTTAGAGTGTTACTATTTTACCTTTCCTGCATAACTTTTTGCCAGAATTGACTGTTATCTTTTTGATTACTTGTTTAGTTGATGTTTTATATACACTAATGCACTGTATAACAATGTTTCAGTCAACAATGGGCTGCACATACAATGGTATACACCACGTAATCTAGATGTGTAGTAGGTAACACCATCTCTAATTTGTATTAGAATACTGTATCTTCTTCGTGCAATAACAGAATCTCCTAATGACGCACTTCTTAGAAGGTATCCCTCATGTTAAGCCATGTGTGACTACACTTCTCAGTGGACTAACCACAAATTTTCAATAACTATATCTCTCATGCGTTTAGTGTTCCATCAATTTCATCTTCTTAAAGAAATACTTTCTAGAACTTTGAGCTGCTCCAGTTAGGCCCAATTGTACTCTGTACATTGGGGTAACTGTCATCGCGCGATCTCTGCTTTCCATCTCGAGTGTCCTTTCCTTTTTCTCTATGTCAGATTCCCTGTCCCACAGCCCAAATAAATCTCCTCCCTTCTTCTTTCCCTCCCCCTCCTCCTCTTCTTAGTTTATGCCCTTATTTTAATAGAATACATCTCTAGTTGTTTTCTAGAATAAAATGTAAAGTATAGTTTTGAGACCTTGCATTTCTTAAAATTCCATTATTCTGTCTTCACACTTAATTGTTAGTATAGCTAGGTATACAATTCCGGATTAGAAATAACTTCCTTTGCTTTGGAGACCTTGTATCATTGAGTTCTTATGTCCACGTTGCTATTGAGACTTCTGAAGCATTTTTGATCTCTGATCTTTCGTATGGGACCCAAAATTTCTCTCTAGAAGCTTACAAGATCATTGCTTTGTTCCCAGTGGTCTGAAATTTCTGTGATGTGAGATTTCTGTGATACACCTCTGTGCAAGTTACAAGTCTCTTTCCATCCATTATCCTGGATACTTACTGGACTCTGTGATTTATGAAACTCTTATTCTTCAGTGCTGGAAAATTCTTGTGAGTTAGGGTTAGATCTATTGGATTTGTCTGAAAACTGTATTATTTGGAAATTAGAACTCTTATACTCTAAAACTTATTTTTTATCTTATTTTATACCAGTTTATATTTTTATAATACTTTCTGGCGTATTTCCTCTACTTCCTATACCAAATCTTCAGTCAAATTTTCATTTCTTCTTTATTAATTTCCAAATGCTTTCATTTACTCTCTGAATGTTCCATTTTGTTTGTTAAAATAACATCCTGGCTTTTCTTCATGAATGCATTACCAAAAGATCATTTTGGCCTCTTCTTCCGGCATAGTGTCTGTGCCTGCCCTGCCCTCAAACATGTGCTTTTCCTCTGCTTATTTTCCTTGGATGTCACTCGATCCTGGTTGGCTGCTGACTCCGAGGGGACATTAGTGGACACTCTGAGTGGACACACATCCTGCGTATTTGCAGTTTGTCATATGGGGGTGATCTGGCTGGGTTGTTTCTTTAGGGAACACCCATGTCAGTGTCTTCTCACTCTTTCCTCTGGACTGTTGAAGTTCCCCAAGCAGCATCTTCTAGTTCTAACCTGGAGTGTAGACGCAGATGTGAGAGTCATGGCACAGGCCGAAAGGCCCTGGCATTTAGTACGTCAGTGTTCTCTGAGCTCCTCTCTTTTAGTTACCTGCCCTGTCCTTGGCAGTGCCCTGGAGTCCCAGCCGGACACCTAGGCTTTTGCCTCTGGCATATTCTCCAGGGCAGGGACAAAGCAGTTGCCGGTCTGTGTGGAGAGGGACAGGATCTCGCTGCTGCAGACAGACTTCCCACCAGACTTCCTGCTTGGAGCTTGACCTTCACCTTCCTCCTGGCGAGGCCGCCAGTCCTGCTTGTCGTCAGGGTTTGTGGCATCGGCCAGGTCGCTTCTCTGCTGGCCCTTGTGCTGCCTGGGTTCTATTCAGTCACCTACTACTTAGGTATCTGCTCGCAGAGCCTCTTCTTCTG
Organism: Hystrix cristata; assembly: GCA_004026905.1. NCBI lineage: Eukaryota > Metazoa > Chordata > Mammalia > Rodentia > Hystricidae > Hystrix > Hystrix cristata. Next base: position 12,644 of record PVJO010023151.1, on the reverse strand, counting down.
GTTCTGTTTGTTTGAGGGACGTAATGCTTTAAATGTGATCTTTTTGACATTTTTTCTTGATGTTTTTGGTAGAAGTCAAAATAAACATACAGATCCATACTTTCCTCTTTAGTGGAAATCTTTACTATAATTATTGGTGGTTTTTTAATTATCTTGGATCCTTTAGTGAATTCATCTAATTTGGAATCATTGGTAAATTTACAGGAACACTCCTTTGGACTAAATTCAATATTGAATTCAATATTGAATAGAATTCAACATTGGAGCTACTTAGCCTGAATTTCTGGACTTCTATACATTTTGTAGCTCATCCACATGATTCTGAAGGGCCATTGTGCTTCCTGTATGTCTTAGGGCCCTGTCGTTCACACACACCAGCTTTTGTGAGAGGATTTAGTACAGATGGAAGGGAAGGTTCAGGGCAGAAGGCGCTCAGGAGAATCTTCACGTGATCTTCCAGCGAAAACAGGGCTGCCTGTCATGTAGGTTCAGGACATTCAGCTTTAAAAGTCTGTACCATAACTGTGAATTTTGTAAATTATATAGAAACTAGCTTTTTAAAATGTCACTGATCAAATGCAATGTTTAGACTGTGCCGTGGAGATAGACATTATTATTTATGAGACAGGAAAGAAAAAAAAAAACGCTAGGTAAGGAGGTTATATGAATGGAGAAATACCTCTTTTAGGGTTGATTTTTAACTTTTGGATTTCTCTTAAATATATAAAGCCTTAATGAGTTTAGCTAGAGTCAGCAGCCTTGTGGGTGTTGTTTCAAGCATTTCTTGGGATTCGGAGGACGTGCGCTTTGACAGAGTCACAGATGTCAGCATGGGCGGCACCTCGAGACCTTTTGATTACCAATCAGAACCACTCTGCACTTCAAGACTTTTGTACTCCGATCCTCCGTTTGCTGTGGAGAGTGTCGCATAAAGTGGCATTGTATTTGGTTGAAGTTCATCAGTTTAGTGTGGGGTTCTGCTATAGTTCCTGCCCTACCTGCATAGTGTGGAAACGATGGCTGACTTTACAGACGTGTAAGCCTTTAGTTTAAAAATCACAGGATGCTGCCACTATGTAAAAAAACTGAAAAACTGAGGGATTATGCGTTGGGAAAGTACTGAATCTGTGAAGATTGATCGGCAGTGACTCTGGGACATTTTGACTCTGGAGAAGAGTTATCAGGTAGTTGACAGATGTACAGCACCACCCGCTCCACAAACACTGCTGTGAGACGGGGTACCAGCAAAGACGGATGAGGCCGCCTGGTGACCTGAGAGCGGGGCGATGAGCTGTGCTTGGCAGAACCACCGTCCTTCTGCTGCAGCCGAGCTTCCTTGCGGGGCGGCCTGGCCAGCGGGCCCTTTGGTCTGAACAGGGGCATCCTGGGGCCCACCTTGGCAGGAGCAATTCCCGCAGCTGTGGCCAGCTCGATGGCATGCCTTTTCTTCCTCCTTCCTGTCTCACTCTTGATGTTAATTGAGCTACTGGTGAGAATAATTCCCAGAAAAATCTCACGGTTGGGATGAGTGGGTGGTGTGCACAAAATCTCTGCTGCCTGCCCGTCCACTTCTCGCACCTCACTCCCAGCCTAGGTGTCCTGTGCGGGATTTACGGGTGAAAGGTGCCCCCGGCATCCCCTTCACTCGGAACGGTCAGGAAGAAACCTTTTGGTCACTGCTGCAGACAAAACTCTCACCCCTGCTGGTGAAGGCAGCCCTGGGCCGGGCACTTACAGTTCAAGGGTTTTAGATTTCTGTTGCTCAGTAGCTGCTTACAGCACCCAGAGAATGGCATGCTCTGAGAATGTGGACTTTCTAGGCTATTTACAGCAAGCAACTGAATACCATGTTGACTTCGGAAGTCCAGGCCCCCAACCTCGGAGATCCTTGTCCTGAACTCCTTCCCCGCTTCGTCCTGCTTCCTAGCACTGACGATGAGTTCCAAGATCGGATAATACTGAAGCAACCGTACGGTGATGTCTGTGGCACCGATGTGCTGTAGTCTCTGCATCCTCATGTGGGGACATGCCGTCCACCTGGCAACTGTCAGAGGAGCAAGTGGTTTCTCAGGAGATCTGGAGTGTGATCAGCAGCTATCACTATAGTATTGTGATGCTGAGACAACTGCAGCCTCATTGGGTTAGTTATTGCTTGTTAGGCGACTATTAGAAGTACATATATTGAATACGTCATCCTCCAGTTGTAGCTAAGCAAAAACATATAGTAAGATAATATCCTGAGATAGAATTGAGCTTGTCTTTCTCTCCCAGCCTGTGTGTGACCATCTGAGTTCTCTGCTAACTCGGTGGTTACAGGATTGTCATAATGAGGAGGAAGGAATGGTCAATGACCATGTTTGACTTTCGGGAAGGGTACAAGGTTTACCCCATGGCAGTAGAATTAGAATGAGAACAGAAGGAGAAAGAGAAGGAGGCCCTTCGTTCACTACCCCCCTGGAGAATGAGAGGACGGAATGGGCTTTGGGAGGAGGGCATACAGAACAATACACTTTTCCTTTCCCAAATTTCCCACCAGTTCCATAGAAGAGAAATGGAAATCTTGCTTTATTACTGATAAGTCTAATGGTGGCTGGGCTTACCCTGCCAGAGAACAAGATGGACTCATCCCCACAAGCACAGGCACTCTGGCAGCTCTTGGAGGGGAGGCGAGGACTTGGACGCATGTTTGCTGCCGACAGGCGGCTCCTCAGAAGGAAGAGGGGAAGCGGGGCCGCACGGACGCGGCTCCTCTCCTGGACTCCCCATCAGGGTGGAGGTGGGAGGGAGCAAGGCCAGCGCACAGGCATTAGGCAGGCAGTGAAGTGCACAGATAGGTGGCTTCACACACCACGCAGGCTGTCAGAATGGGGTGGGGCTCCTGACAGCTGTGAAGAGGGCTCTGTCTCTTCCTGGCTCACCACAAATCACTTCTGGTTCACACGGCATCCTCCTGTGTGCTCTCTGTGCCCAAATTTCTCCTTTTTGTGAGGATGCCAGGCATGCTGGATTAGAGTCCAACCTAGCCCAGTGTGACCGTATTGTAACCGAATGTCTCTGTAGGACCCCATTCCCAAATAAGGCCACTTTCAAGGCTATGGGGCCTGGGACTTCTGTATCTGGCTGTGGGGAAAACAGCTGAACCTGTAGCAGACAGCAGCGCCAGCAGAGCCACATCACGTGGCAGAAGCAATGCGCGGGCGTGGAGCACTGTTCACAGCTCCCCAAAGGGAGATCGAAGAAGGTGGGAAGGGGATGTGTGGGGTGGCTTTGCCTGGAAGGCGGTCGCCAGGGGGCCGTGAGGAGGGAGGGTTCTGGCCACACTGGGGATAGCTGGGAAGACTTCTCTGGCAACTGTATAGGGTCAGCTTGACAAGACTGCTGCCATCTTGAGTTGTAACCACCATGATGGTCCCAGTGAAACCCAAGACAGGTTTTGATTTCCCAGGTATCAGTGTGGTGTGAAGGACTTGCCACCCAGACCCTGGCACCAGGAATGTGCCTGACTCCTTGCTGTCAGCTGAAGATAGACCAGGCTTCCTTGTGTGTGTTCAGCTCCCTAGCATCTTCCTGGCTCCTGGCCGCTATCCACAGCCAGTTCCAAACTGGCCCTCTCTCTCACCACCAGCCACCCGGAAGTTGCCCCCCACCTCCTCATTGCAGGTAAAGTTAAAATTCACCTCTGATCACGACCCTCATTCCTGGTTCCCTGAATCACCCCCACCCCTGTAATTGAGGGTGGCCTGAGCACAGTGTGACCCAGTCCAAGACTGCCCCATGCTTTCTCCTGGGCGTCAGTATAAAATGACCCTTCATTATCCACAGGGCATTTGTACCAGCAACTCTGGAGGATACAGGACCCGCGTGTGCTCAGCTCCTTTATGCAGCTCGGCATTGTGTTTGTAGAGAGCCTACACGCCTCCTCCTGCACAATTTAAATTGCTTCTAGTTCGCTCAGAACGCCTGCTACCAGGCAAATGGAAGGTGAATGGTCGCCACACTATGTTATTTAAAGAATAACCACACAAGAAGAAATGTCCGCGTGTGTCCAGTACAGATGCCACTTGTTCCCAAATCTTCGTAGTCCGTGGCGGGTTGGATCTGTGGACGGGAACCTGCAGGTGTGGAGGGCCAGCGTGTACCCACAAGTCCAGTGTAGGACTTCGCGTGTGTCTTTGTGGTCCACATGCGGTCATGCCGTAACTTCCCTTCTGTGAGATGCCTTGGAAATCTATCCGGGGCATCACATCCTGTCCGGCTCCTCCTGTGAACTGCTGTCTGAGTATCGCAGTATGAGCACACCACATTTTGTCTGTCCCCCAATACGTGAATGTTCAGATTGGCTCCCATTTTTCTTAGTGCAAATAGTGCAGCAGGGAACATTCTTGAACAATCATGTGTGCGCAAATGCAAAGCTTCCTCTAGGGCCCATCGGAAGGGTTTTGACATGAAAATCCATCAGGTGCTTATCCTGACCTCATTTTCATAAGAGATGACACGTTTTCCTTTGCATTTTGTTTTTTACTGCTATGCCAATAATAAGTGAACAACTCATAGATGCAAATGAAAATCCCCTTTCTGAGTATGGCCTGCTCATTTTGAACTGTAGATGCTGCTATCAACATGTTATCATTTGGAAGCTTATTTGTCTCTGACATGAAACGCGACTGAGTGAACAGTAGCATCCCGTGACGTGCAGTAGTTTCGTCCCCCCACGAATTATTTTCTGCTATCTCAAGAAGGAGCAGGCAACAGAATGTGTCGGTGGAAATGCAATTTAGGAATTGCACTCGATCTCATTTTTCAGCTTAATGTTTCTGCTCTTTCATCAGGAAGATCAGCTGCTTTTCATTTTTCCAATCCCTTAGAATAACACCCAGTTCTAGTCAGCATGTTTAATGTACTTCTCAATGATGTTCTAGCACAATAAATTTTTGTATCTCGTGCATGTGTACATATGGTAAGAATTTCTTCGGGTTCTAGCCGTGTGGGGGAGGACTATTGCGGTTGCTTTGTTAATGCAGTGTTTGTGTTGGAGTGGGGCGGGCCCGTGCTTTAACTCTCCGTGCTGGGCGTGATGAGATGGCTTTGATGGTGGTGTAAGATCCAGTGGGACGTCACAGCTTCACACTTCAAAGCCGAGCATATGGGGTATGAACACTGGTTAGCTTTGTACTCTTCGGGGATGGCTGGAGACAATTCTTAACAGCTCCGTTTAATGAAGACATTGGAGAAGAAGTGTTCTATCTTTAAAATAATTTTGAATTGCAAAGAGAGAATTTCTACCACCCCCTTCCCTAGACTCCACTAAGAATAATCCTTCCTTGTCTGTACTTAATTAGAGGCAGTGCAGCGTGCCTGCTACACTGAGTTTTCAAATGCCGCTCTTTCTCAGTGCTCTGTAGCAAGAGTAACCGGCCAGTTTTATTTTAGATATGTGTATGGGTCTAGGCAAAAACTTTTAGGGCTATCTGTTTTACCATCTGAAAGATTTTTATCACTTCTGGTAAAGATTTTCCTCCCTTCTCATTACAAAAATACATAAATAAAAAATCAGCTAAACAAAAAAACTTGGCTATATTAAGAGAGCTGCGCTAAAACTAGAGGATGCTTATAGAGTTTCAAGTCTAGCACTCAGTTTAATTTTTAGATTTTGTGCTTTTTCTTTCCTCCCTCTCCTTTGTGTCTGAAGTGCTAGGGGTTGGAAAATACTCCTTTTGATTGGTATGTGCTTCTGGAAAGATCTGATCGTCTCTAAGCAAGACTGGAGCTCTGCTAAAACAAGTGGTGACAAGCCACACGCTCATGCACCAGAGGAGAGGCAGGGAGGCCGAGGTTACTTCTCAAGTTGGGCATTTTGGCTGATAGCAAAAAGGGAGCACAGTGGAGCTGATGAGTTATGTTCTGTGAGCTGCTGAAGTAAAATCTGCTTCACAGTAGAATTTCAACTTCATTTATTCCACAAGTCCTAAATAGCTCATGAAGGAAACCAAAGTGGAAGGAATACCACTGTGGACTGGAAGCAGGTGTTCGTCTAGGGCAGGCGGGTGCATTCAGTTAAGCAGATTCTTACGTGCTAGCCTCACGTGTTCCCTGTACTGTTGCAGGCTTTCAGTAACTTACTGCATTCCAGCCACTTGGGAACAGCACTCCTGCTGAGAACACGAACCCTCAGCTCCTCGCTACACCAGGAACGTTCTGTTGCCTGATCCTCCCTTGGCCAAAAGGGCTGTGACCAAGTCACGGAAGTCTCCAGAGTTAAGACTGAAATATGCTTGTAAAGAAGTGGCTAGAAATGGTTCTTTGAGTCAGTAAGGTCAGCTAACCATGCAGGTTTAAGAAACACGTTTTGAAAGTGTTGTCATTAGATCAATCTTTCCAGAGCAGAACTAGAGAAATGGGAAGTAGAATGATGGATGACAGCTGTGGGAGAAGCTTGCCAACTACAAAAGCCAAACTCACTTGGTCCTTTGATAAAGACCTGCTGGGGACTGTGTCCTGCCTGTCTCAAGGGCACACGCTGGCACTGTGCTCGTCTGAACAAGGAGACCCAGATGCTGACCTTGTCTGGCTCACGGACCCGCAGGCACAGCAGCGCTGGCCGCAGAGGACGTGCATCAGGTGTGAATTGACGTGCTGGGAACCTGGTCCCGGGCTTCCTCACCAGGGCGCGATGTCGTCTTGTGGCATTGAATCCAGCACTCATTTCGTCCTTCAGGCTGGGGGGGACATGGACACTCCTGGCTGGCCAGGTGTATGCAGCTAACAGATGTCTAGTGAAAAGCCAGCACTGCCTCAGAGAGGCGAGACACAGCGGGGGACACAGAAGCCACCATGAACTTCTGGGTGCGTGTAGACCCGACTCGGTGCTGTCAATCACGATTTGTAAAAGCCATGAAACGTGGCCGTGTGTGAGAGAGGTGGCACAGGTGTGCACAGCGGGGAGCTCAGAAGCTGTCCCAGGTGTCTGCTGGGACTCTGAGCTCTGGTCCCAGCTGGGAGCCTGGGCTGGGCACAGAGGGAGGGAACAGGCAGCCCAGGGAACCACAGTCAGCCGGGCATTTTGGCAGATGTGCCCCAACTGCTCCCCGGGACGGACAGTACCTGGTTGCCCACCAGCTTGAGCTCCAAGTACTGCAGATTTATCTTCCTTGAGAAGCTGTTTGATTTGCCTAAAGTGAACATTTGAAATGACATGGGGTGATTTTTATACAACACACTGGGAAAATCAAATGGCGAGATTAAAACTTTGTTGAATGCATGCTGTGTATCAACGTGGAATAACCATGCTGGTAAGCCATCTTCTGACTAGACGAGGTGTTTCTTGAGATGCGGGTGGTTTAAGCAGGCTTTTCTGCGAGGTCACAAATGTCTGCTGGCTGTGGGCCCTGGGTTGCAGGCCTCAGGAGCGCAGACACTAAGCCCTCGGGCAGAAGGAGCACACTGTCCTGTGTCCACCACTAAGCACCACTGCGGCCCTGGTGGACGCCTCACTGCCAGGAGAATAACGAACTGTTTCATTTCTTTGCTTCATTAGAAAGCCACAATTTGAGTCCTTCTCCCATGAACTTATGCAGAAGAGAGAAAGGAAGAGGAGAGAATGGAAGAGGAGCGATGTTAAAACATCCAGGGCTTTCCAGAAGGCGGCAGTGGGAAGCCCAGCAGGGCGTCCCGGACTTGCAGAAGTCAGAATTCAGAGCAGTGGTATAGCTTGTGAGTGGAGGGGACCTGAATTTCCTACGGAATGATACAGACCTGCATTGGGCTCTGTATCTTCCTAGCTCTAGCTAATCCATCTCTCTACCCATTCCGTGGAGTTGTTTCTCTTTTTTCTTTACTTTATGTTTTTCTGCCCTTTCACCTCCCTCTTTTTTTCCATTTGGTTTCATAAAGAACTGTAAAGCAAATTCTGACAATCACGGTATCTTACACCCTGGGTAATTAATATGCATAGCTCACCCGTCTGGGTATTGTCTCCAGGAACCACACTCGAACAAGATGACAGTCTTTGACTCCTCCAGCCCCAGCGTGCACCAGGCAAAGCGCTTCCTGCGCCGGCTTTCTTCGCTGTGAGCTGAAGTTCACAAGCGGGTGTTGAGGGCTTCGCCTGCGTCTCTGCAGGTCGGATCTTTCCCGAGATGCCTCTTCAATTTTCCCACGTTTATCCGCCGCACCACTGGGCTCAGTTTCCTGCAGAATTTCACATTCTAGATCTGTCTGTTGCTTGCTCCTGGTGTCCTTTAATTTGTATCTTTAGCCCTCATGTTTCAGGGAACTGAGTGAACTCCAGACTGGGCTGAAGCTCACATGTTTGGCAGGAAGTTCTTCGGCCGCGGGCGTCGTGCCGCGCTCGATCCCTCCGCCTGCCTGTGCGGAGTTCCTGATCGCGAGGGCTTTGCTCGTGCACAGCACTGGCGTGTAGCAGTGTGATTCTCGGGGTCTGCAGAAGGCTGGTGTCCTAGTCCTGTCATCACTTCCACGTTTATTCGCTGGACCTTTTTATATCACAGGATTTTCCCCCCATCAATTGGCTACGCTGAAATTCCATTCGTACAGGAAAGGTAAGGTAAATGCTCACTTTTTTCTTTTAATTGACTGATTTCTAGATAAGGAGCTGGTGCTTTAGAGGAAGCTTTTTTTCTTTTTCGTTTTACACGCAGAGGAGTTGAGAATCAAAGACGTCATGTAAATTGCTCCAGAGCCTAAAGAGCTATTATTAAGGAACAGAAGTGACATTCAATCCTCTATCTCCTGGCCCCAAATGCGTATTTTATGTCCGCTAAACCAAAGGGCACCCCTGTCCTCCAGTCTCCAACTGCCCAGCTGTTACTGCAAGCATCTCCTGGTGCTTTGCCCTTAGATATGGGCTCTGAGAGCACGGTTTGGCGGGCCATGTGGACGCACACGGCTCTCCAGAACTGAGCTTCAGGTAGAGAGCCTGGCTGGACAGGCTCAGAGAACCCAGGTGTCGGGAGGAACAGGTTCCGAGCAGCCTCCCTCTGCGTTTCTGCACGAGGCACACGGGCTGCCAGAGAGGTCCCAAAGGACTCGCTGTGGCGGTGGACGTGGCTTTAGTCTCTGAGGTCCAGTGTGGAGGTCGCTCACCCAATGTGGCACCAAGCACTTGGAATGTGGCAAATGCAACAGGAAAACTGAAATGTAATTAATTAAAATCCTAATTGACATTAGCATGGGCAGCTGGGTGCTGCTAAACTGCGCAGTGACGATCTGTCCTTTATGTTTTTAACTTTTCACATCTCCTAACAATATACACAAGTTAGAGCTGTTCTAAAGTTATTCAAAAATTAAGGACACCAATTTTGTTGATCTTAGGGATACTTTCTTCATGAAATCAGATTGTAATGGGTTAGGAACGCAAGCCTCCTTGAAGAAGGGCAAAGTTTTGCGAGATTCACTGGAAGAGAAAATTAACTGTGCTTAAACTTTGATTTTTATAATTTGTATACATCATGATTTTGTGGTGATGGCTGCAAAACAGTGTCCACTTGTATTCCTCAAGTGCAATTAAAATGTGTCACTTTAACCACAGTGATACATTTTATGTTCGGTACATTTTATCACATGGTATGGCTTCTATCTAAATGTACCCCCAAAGCTTCGTGTGCCTATAGGTGGGGCTTTTCGAAGGTGGCTGGATCTAGAGTGTGTGAGACTGAGATTAAGGGTGTATGATAACTAAACAGGTTTAGCATAGTCCTGGGTGTGGATAATGGAAGCCCCAACCTGGGATGGATGGTACCAATCAGTAGGCTTGTACCCTTGATGGATTATACAAAGAGAGAGAAAGAAGGCAGGTTCGTTGCTATTGCTCGCTGCTGCTGCCTCCTGCCTACCCTGCCATAAACTGTTTCTCCTCTGCGATGCCCTCTGCCAGGCCACCCTGCCTTGGAGCCAGCTGACTATGGACTGAAACCTCTAAAAACTGTGAGCCCAAATAAACCTTCGCCCTTTTAACACAAGGGTGTTGGGTATTTTGTCACAGCAATAAGAAAGTAACTAAGACACCACCACCACATGATCTTATGCTTTGTTTTATTTTATTGGGTCAGATTTTGATCTGATTTTATTAAAATTTCTCACCATCTAGGCCTTGCTAAGAATCTGGCCCTGCTGGGTCCTGGCTATGGTGTGATTCTGCTTGGTGACCAACCTGCTCGGAAAGCTAGTCTCCTCCTGAGAAGGAGAGACCTCCGTGCTCCTCAGTCCACCTGGGAGCTGCTGCCGTCTAAAAATGAGGTTCAGCAGTTCCCAGCGTGATAGCGGGATCTTGTGGTCCCTGACAGGAGAGTTTCGGAGCAGCTCCCTCTGGCACCTGCCTTGGGTCCCCGCGGGTCTGACTCATACCCTGGCCCTCCTGAGCTCGCCAGCAAGCCTAGAAGCACGATCAGATTTTGATGGGGCCCTGGAATGGTATCAAGAGTCCTGGAGCAAGGTCTCAACATGACCCCGAGGGTGCGGGCCTGGGTGTAGCTCTGGGCACAGGGCAGGCACCGGGGGCCTCATTCGTGCCCGCATGGCCTTATCTGGGTGTGACAAGGATGCCTGACTGGGGGTGCAGGGACTCAGGCACAGGCACCTCTGGTGGGTAAGAAGGCGTTTCACAGCTGGAAACAGAGTTGGGGAGTGCCCTGGAGTCAAGGTTGTCTGGACAACGGGCTTCGAAACCAAGCAGTATAGGCACCAGGCAAGGTGACTCCTTCCATGGGGCTTACCACCTTCTGCGGCTCTCTGCTACTCTGTCCTCGCTCCTGGCCCCACCCAGCAGGATTTAGGGAAAGGAAAGCTCTGCCCACTACCTGCACTCTGCCATCCCAGATCGTTTGTTTGAGTGTTCATTCTTTTATTCTTAAGTGTCTTCTGTAAGGTTCAAAAATGAAACCACATCACATCACGTTCGGCCACCTTAGCGGCTGTTAAAATGCCGGCATCCGGGGTACAGGAGGTAAATGAGCTGAAGCAAAGTTTCTCTCCGACCTGCTCCGCCCGAGCCTCTGCAGTTCCAAGCACGCAGGCCACCTGTGATGAACCTGAGAATCCTGCTAGTTGGCCACAGTCTCCTAGAGAAGCGCAGGGACTGCCCAGCTCCGGGCTGAGCCAGGCCCAGCAGGGCTGCTAATGGCGGTGTGATCTCGGAGAGTTGCTTCCCGTCTACAGAATGCAGTCCTGGGGGAGTCTGGCTCCTAATACTCTGAAGCTGTGAAGTGCCCGGCTAGTCCTAAAGGCCACTTTTTCTTCCTTCTAATGTAGAGATTGATAATAATGTTATTGTAGAATTTCTTCATTCAGTATTCCGTTACAGAGAAGGGGAAGAAACTGACTGTGCTCTGCCAGTTTGACATGTTTTCCGATGCTTTGTCTCGCAGATGTAAGTTGATGACTAAGTTTGCGGAAGTCTATTTCCTGGTTTCTAATCTGAGCCTCCCTGTGGACAGCAGGCATAGACCACCAGGGTGGCTGGTTCTGCGCGGGGCGGCCTGGGCGAGAGCTCAGGGGCGGTGCCAGCATTGAGAGCAATTAACTGTCTTTGGCACTAGGTTCAGCAAACGCTTAGGTAATTTAATTCTTGTTCTTGTTGTTGTGCTATCAGAGTAAATGGCCTGATAGTTGGGGAGAACTTCAACATCCTAGTTAAAGACCAAATGCTAATAGTATCACTGTGCGTGCTTAGTGGGCCCACGACGAACTTGATGTGTAACTGCTCCAACCAGAGGGAGCACACTGCTTCCAGGGCTGCTCTCCAGACTGCCTGTGGCTGGGACTGCCTCTGTCTCCCGCCACCATCACCGCTCTGGAGTGTTTGATTTGAGATGGACGGCCCATGGGGATTTCGGGGTTTGGCTAATTTTGCTCCACATGGAGATCTTTGATTTATATCCAGAATTTCAACAAAACCTGCAAATCTCAAATTAAAACTTTAAGATGCTAAAGCTGTCACAATAGTGTTTAAAGAAGATTGCTTAAAGCTAATATTTAATACTGGTGACAGTGTAATCAGAGACACACTGCCAATGGTAGTGTGAATTGGTGTGTTTTGGAAGTAAGTTTGAGATACGTAGCTAGAGCCTAAAAATGTGCATAACTGCCTGTTAGCAGTTCTAGTTCAATTGACAAACCCGAAGGAGAGGACAAGAGACAGGGGTACTCATGCACAAGTATGTTTGTTGGAGCATTATTTGTCATAGCAAACACGGGTGACAACGTAAATGTTTCTGTTTGGGTCATGATTAATTAAACTGTGGCTCACCTTGAAGCATGGGGCTTTGGAAGGATTTTTAGATGTGGAAAATATAACCTACTATAGAGAGAATTTACAGTTAATGATTTGATGCACCAAAGATTTATTAAGTCCCCTGCCAGATGAGGTCATTGGTGGGCAAATTAGAATTCGTATCCTTGCTAAAAATTTATATTGTATTTGGGGAAAGAAGCGGAGAGACAGACAATGAATAACAAGCTTAATAAATAAATGAATAATATCGTATGAATTATATCATATGTAAGGAGATTATAAGTGTGACGGCCAACATGGAAATGGACAGAATGAGGGTATTAGGAGTACTGGGGGGTGGGGGTGAGTCCTGGCTCTAGGTGAGGTGCTCGAAGTCAGGCCTCGCCATGAGGGTGGT
>PVJO010023150.1:0-26630 GCA_004026905.1 Hystrix cristata | reverse complement strand
TCAACCAATTTCTCTGACTTTCCTTTTTTCTTTTCATTTTCTCTCTTTCTTTTGTTTTTCATATGAGTGAATATTGTCTAGATTCTATATGGTTTAACCCACTACTCCCACCCTTCACGCTTCCTATACTAACTACTCAAGTTTCCCAAAGTATAAGTAACATCCTTTTATCCTTAAGCCTTGCATCTACTAGAACTCTATTCACTGACCTCTCTGTCTTTCCCTATCCCTCATAATCCCCCCTACAAACAGGGTAAAAAACACTTTACTAATGGGAAATCCACTACATACAAATTCCTGGTTTATATTGGATTCTGCTTTATAACTGTGTTGACCTTGCTCCTATGGCGAAAGATACAAAGTTAATAGTTACCACAGTCGGTCAATTTCATGAATGTAATTAATGCTATTGCTATTGCTGATGTACTAGAGTAACAAGGGTATCATACAGGTTATAACCAGTTGTACTTTCTCATATGGCAGTACTGTAATTATCTGGGATAATAATTAACATAGTCTAGGGTCTTGAGACAGACATAAAAGCCAAGAACCATATATACCTAGAAGACACTGAATGAACAGACAATGCTTGGAAAGCATTGATATTTGTCTTCAAGTAACCTCCCATAAGCAAAATATTAAAATCAACACTGAAACAAAAAGGGGAGAGATACATATAGGCACAAAGAAAATGACAAGACACAGGAGTAAAAACAACCCCAGACCCCCCCCAGCCCACCCAGAACAAATCCAGAGGACAATGAAATAGAGGAAATCAGAAAACACCCAACAAAACTTTCAGAAATGATAGCAGCATAAGTTAAAAAACAGATGGAGGAGGCTATAGAGAACATTGGATTAGAAATAATTGCCCAAGTTAAGGAAGAGATGATGATCATAATGAAAGACCTGCTTAATGAATCTAGAGTAGACACAGATTAAAAAAAAAAATAGAGGAGCTTAGAAACAATGGAAAACTTGACCACTCAACTCAAGAAAGAAATGGAACCCATGAAACAGATCCAGATATCCAAGAAATCAAAAACTTCCTTGAATGTATATGCAGTATATTGAATGAAAGTTAAGACATATTCTCAGACCTAGAAGACAGGTCTGTAGTTCATGATCATGAAAAGGAAAACTTCTTAAAAATAGCTAGAGACTATGAAAAATCAATACAAAAACTGCAAGATGGAGCAAAGAAGAACAACATAAGATTGATTGGAATGAATGAAAAACCAGGAGACAGTGCAAAAGACATAAAAAAATTATTCACAGAAGTAATGACAGAAAACTTTCCAAGCATGAGAAAAGAATTTGCCATACACATAAGTGACACATATAGAACCCCAATTACCCATGACCATAATAAATCTACACCAAGACATATAATAATCAAGATTCCAGAAATTCAACAAAAGAACAGAATACTGAAAATTGTTAGAGAAAATAAACAAATCATCTATATAGGCAAACCCATCAGAATCATAGCAGACTTCTCAACACAAACCCTTAAATCAAGGAAAGCCTGGAGTGAAATATTTCAAGCCTTAAAAGAAAACAATCTCCAATCCAAATTGAAGTACCTGGCCAAAAAAATCTTTCAAATTCAACAATGAAATAAGATACTTCCATGACAAAGAACAACTGAAGAAATTTATGACCACCAAACCATTTCTGCAGAATATTTTGAAGGATATCCTAGAAAAAGGAAAAGGAAACTATAATTACCAGGACACTAATAAAAAGAATACACCAGGCAAGACAAGCAGTTAAGCTGAGGTGAAACACAGAACCAACAACAGAAAAGATCTATGACACAGATAAGTCAATACATCACAGCTGTAACCATCAATGTAAATGGTCTCAACTCATCAATCAAAAGAAAAAGACTATCAGAATGGATCAAGAAACAAGATCCATCAATATGCTGCATACAAGAGACACATTTAACCCAAAATGAAATTCATAGATTGAAAATCAAAGGATGGAAAGCAGTACTTCATGCAACAGGAACCCAGAAAAAAGCAGGGGTAGCTATCCTAATCTCAGACAAAGTGAACTTCAAACCAAGACTGATCAAGAAGGACAAAAAAGGTCACTACCTACCTCTTAAGGGAAAATTCCGAGAGGAAGAAATAACAATCATTAATATTTATGCACTAAATATCAGTGCACCAAACTATGTAAAAGCTAAGTACATGAAAGATCAAATAAACATTAACACAATTATAATGGGAGACTTCAATACCCCACTGTCACAAATAGACAGATCAACTAGACAAAAAATTAACAAAGAAATATCAGAACTGAATCAAATCTGTGAACAAATGGACTTAGCAGATGTCTACAGAGTGTTCCACCCCACAACAGTAGAATACACATTCTTCTCAGCTGCACACTGGATGTTCTCCAAAATAGACCACATACTAGTTCATAAAGCATGCTTAAGTAAATATAAAGGAATTGACCTTATCCCATGCATACTATCGGACCATAGTGCAATGAAACTGGAAATCAATGGCAACAGAAACAAAAAAAAACACATAAACACATGGAAACTAAATAACATCCTCCTGAACAACAGCTGTGTCACAGAAGAAATTAAGCAATTTATATAGTTAAATGATAATGCCAATACAACATACCAGAACCTATGGGATGCAATGAAAGCCGTGCTTCAGGGGAAATTCATTGTATTGAACTCCCATATCAGGAAAACAGAGCAAGCGCAAATAAACAACCTGAAGTTGAACCTCAACGTCTAGAAAAAGAAGAACAAACCATATCCAAAGCTCATACAGAAAGGAAATTATAAAGATCAGAGCTGAAATTAATGCAATTGAAACTGAGAAAAAAATACAAAGAATCAATGAATCAAAGAGCTGGTTCTTTGAAAGATTAAATAAAATAGACAAACCCCTAGGCACTCTTTTCCAAAAAAAAGGAAAGAAAATTCCAAATTCATACAATAAAGAATGAAAGGAGTGAAGTCACAACCAACCCTATGGAAATCCAAAGAATCATCAGCACCTACTTCAAGAACCTATACTCAGACAAGATGGAAAACACCAAAGAAATGGACATATTCTTAGAAACATATGAATTACGAAACCAAATCAAGAAGAAAAAAATACTAAATAACCCAATACCAGCCATTGAAATTGAAGAGGTAATTAAAAACCTACCAACAAAGAAAAGCCCAGGTCCTGATGGCTTCACAGCTGAATTCTACAAGAAATTTGGAGATGATCTAATACCACCACTCCTCAAACTCTTTAATGAAATTGAAAGGGAAGCAGTACTTCCAAAATCATTCCTGGAAGCAAGCATCACCCTGATACTAAAACCAGAAAAGAATCCAACCAAAAAAGAGAATTACAGGCCAATTTCCCTAATGAACATAGATGCAAAAATTCTCAACAAGATACTGTCAAATAGAATGCAATGAATTATCAAGAAGATTATACACTACGACCTGGTAGGATTCATCCCAGGTATGCAGGGATGGTTCAACATACACAAATCAATATATGTAATACACCATATCAACAGAATCAAAGACAAAAATCACATGATCATCTCAATAGATGCGGAAAAAGCATTTGACAAATTCCAACACCCATTCATGATTAAAAAAAAATCTACAGAAATTAGGAATAGACGGTCTATAGCTAAATCTGATAAAAGCCATCTATGACAAACCAAAGGCCAACATCACACTAAATTGTCAGAAACTGGAAGCTTTCACACTAAAATCTGGAACAAGAGAAGGATGTCTGCTAGCACCACTATTATTCACTAGAGTTCTAGCAACATTAGCCAGAGCAATCAGGCAAGAGAAAGAAATAAAAGGAAGAAAGATGGGAAAGGAAAAAGTTAAACTATAATTATTTGAAGATGACATAATACTCTATATAGAAGACCCCAAAAATTCCACCAAAAAAATTTCTAGGTTTAATAACTAAATTCAGTTGTGTAGCTAGATACAAAGTCAACACCCAAAAGTCAGTAATATTCCTATATACAAATAACAAAATCACTGAGAAAGAAATAAAGGAAGATATACCTTTCACAATCACATCAAAAAAAAATACTTAGGAATTTATCTAACAAAGAAAGTAAAAGATCTTTACATTGAAAACTATAAATCTCTTAAAAAGGAAATTGAAAGGGATACCAGAAAATGGAAAGATATACCATTTTCCTGGGTAGGAAGAATGAACATATTGAAAATGGCCATACTTCCTAAATTACTATACAGATTTAACACAATTCTAATCAAAAGACCAATAACATACTTCACAGAATTAGAGAAAACAATCATGAAATTCATCTAGAACCAGAAGAGACCAAGAATAGCAAAAACAATCCTGGGCAACAAGGATAAGGCAGAGGGCATCACAATCCCTGACTTGAAATTATACTATAAAGCTACTGTGATAAAAACAACATGGTACTGGCATGAAGACAGACCCAAGGACCAACGGAACAGGCTAGAAGATGGAGAAACAACTCCAAATACATTCAAATACCTCATCTTTGACAAAGGATCCAAACACCCTCACTGGAAGAAAGATAGCCTCTTTAACATATGGTGCTGGAAAAATTGGCTTGCCATATGCCAAAAACTAAAACTAATACATGTCTCTCACCATGTACTAAGCTAAAATGAAAGTGAAACAAAGATCTAAACATTAAAACAGAAACAATAAATCTACTGGAGAATAGAATAGAAAGAACTCTCGAAGTCATAGGGGTAGGAAAAAAATTTATGAACAGAACCCAAACTGCACAGGAAACAATACAAATAATCAGTGCTTGGGACCTCATCTTATTAAAATCCTTTTGCACAGCAAAAGAAATCACCAATAGAGTGGGACAAAAACCCACAGGTTAGGAAAAACTTTTTGCCAGCTGTCCTTCAGACAAAGGTCTAACATCTAGAATATATGAAGAACTCAAAAAAAATCAAATCCCCCAAATTTAAAGACCCAGTCCAAAAATGGGCATCTGAAATAAATAAACATTTCTCAGATGAAGAAATAAAAATAGCAAATAAATATATGAAAAAGTGTTCAACATCATTGGTCATTCGAGAGATGCAGATCAAAACAATGCTAAAATTCTATCTCACTCCAGAAAGAACAGCTATTTAAAGAAATCAGCCAATAACAAATGCTGGCAGGGCTGTGAAGAAAAAGGAACCTTCCTCCACTGTTGGTGGGAATGTAGACTGGTCCAACCACTGTGGAAATCAGTGTGGAGATTCCTCAGAAAACTACAACAAGAGGTTCCATTGGACCCAGCTATTCCTCTGCTTGGTATCTTCCCAGAAGAATTAAAATCATCATACTACATCAATATATACACAACCATGTTCATAGCAGCACAATTTGTAATAGCTAAGCTTTGGAAACAACCTAAATGCCCAACAACTAATGAATGGCTAAAGAAGATGTGGTTTTTCTCCACAATGGAGTACTACTCTTAAAAAACAATAAACTAGAGACAATTGTAGGTAAATGGATGCACCTTGAGAACATACTCTTAAGTGAAATAAATCAGACACTCATGAGTACACATCGAATTGTTTCTCATGACAAATCTGATCATTATGTGTACAATGTACCAATACATGTTCTTGGTAAACAAATTTTTTTTAAAATTCTGAGAAGATTTCCTAAAGATTTGTCTTCAAAATTTTCCTGTGTATCTTTTTTTTATTCATCCTTTAAAAATCAGTTCATGCCAGCTGGGCACAGTAGCCCACCCCTGTAATCCCGGTTTCTCAGGAAGCTGAAGGGGAGGATTGCAATTTTGAGGGCGGCCTGTGCAAGTTAGTAAGGCCCTGGGTTCAAGCACCAGTATTGAGAGAAAAAGAATGAGGAGGAGGAGGAGAGGGAGGGACAGAGGAAGGGGCAGAGGAAGAGCAAGGAGAAGGAGCAAGAAAATATCATGTGCTTACATGAGAATGAAACGGTGAGTAAAATTGTTGTTAGGAAAATGGTAAAAATTATAATCTCAGAGGAAAACATACTTATGCCACAATTTTAACTAAGTTCCGCTCACTCATGAATAGTTGCACAGATGTGTTTACTAGTGTTGACCCAAAATGAACCTGGCACTATGCCAGTCTGAGTGGTCTGTATGTTGCTGTGACGTGGTTGCTACCTAACATTCATGCATACGAGACTTACTCCCCAAATCTGTATGTTAAAGGTTTTCAGAGGTGGCCCTTTAAGAGATAATTAGGCCTAGACAAGGTCCTGTATGGGACCCCTAAGATTGCGTTAGTGACTTTCTAAGGAGAGAGTAGCAAACCAACAACAAGCTGGTTCTTTCTCACCGTGAGACCCTGTCGGCCACGTCGTGACACAGGAAGAATGTCCTCACTAGATACCAGCGCCGTGCTCTTGGCCTTCCCAGACTTCAAAACCATGAGCTCTATCCACCTCTACTTCTTATAATTACCCAGTCTGCATTACCCAGTTACAGCAACAGAAAGCGGACTGAGACATACAGTTTGGCCAGATTGCCTGATTCATCACCAGCCACCAATCTGTCCTGATTAACCCAGCAGCAGTCAGCAGAGAGGGCGCTACCTCTAGAACGCTGGAGAGTAGCCTAAGTCTCAGATGCCAAG
Organism: Hystrix cristata; assembly: GCA_004026905.1. Classification (NCBI taxonomy): domain Eukaryota; kingdom Metazoa; phylum Chordata; class Mammalia; order Rodentia; family Hystricidae; genus Hystrix; species Hystrix cristata. The sequence continues at coordinate 19,984 of PVJO010023150.1, read as the reverse complement.
AAGGAAACACCACAGGAAAATGTAGGCAAAGAGATTCTGGGCAGAGAAAAGCATGGAGTCTCCATAACAGGACTAAGTTTGACAATACAAAGGATAGAAGAAATTCCATCTTGGCTGGAGCATAGCAACTCAGAAGGGAGTGAAATGGGTGGACTTGGAGACTCTCCCAAGATGTGAAGCATCAGGGCTGTGCAGGCCAGAGTGAAGAGTTTTGATTTTGTTCTTAAGTGCCACAAGAAGTCTTTGGAGAATTTGAGCAGATTGGTTACAGCATGTGGTTTTGATGTAAATGGACTTGGGACATATCCTGAAGGCTTCTACTGAAAGACTGGATATGAGGAGTGAAAGAAAAAAGGAGCCATCTACAACTCGAACTGTTTATGTCCTATGTTATCTGTCACTGATGCTTTGGCTATTTCCTAGACTCCCTGTATTTATAACACATTTCTACCAGAACTCACACCTGCAGTTGCCATTATCTATCCGACTACATCTTGACCTAAAGATTCTCTTTCTGTAACTTTGCCTCACATTTTCCCCAAGTTTCCCCTGTCTGCTGCTCTGGCCTTCTTACCCAAAAGAACCACCCCGTGTTCTACTTATGTAATTTAATTTACTAAAGTACAATCTCTAACAAGTCTGTAGCTAGAATATGCTGGCTGCCTTTCCTCTAAGTCTGGATTTCCCACGAGGGTAAAGTGGATTGACCAATCTTCATCCCATACTCTAGGTTTTTAGTGATCTAAAACTGGTTAGATTTCCTTTCAAAAAGTCTTTGGGGTCCTTAACTATCCCATCAGAATTCTTTGATGTTTATTCTTTTTTCTTAGAAGGCAGCAATCCAGTTACTTTTGAAGTATATTACAAAGTGGTGTTAGATATCGTGCCCTGGAGCTGGCCGGGAGCAGACAGGCTGACGGAAAAGGTGACAATAACCAGAAACAGACTCAGATCTTGCATAAAGCAGCAGTTTTTTGTCACTTCCTGTTCTGCAAAGGGCGGCGTGTCTCTTTTAAAAGCAAATATATGTTCAGTTATTTTGGGTTTCCTCTTAAATTCTTGCCTCATGTAAGTGATTTGTATCACTTACAAAGTGACATGTATGTTAGTAACATGAAGTGGAATAAGAACACTCACATAGTTGCTACAGGTTTTCAAACGCTCAACGGCTCTGAAACATCAGGGATATTAATTATCACCTCAGGTACCCAGATTTTCACCTGCTGGCAGCTCCCTGTGGTCACATAAAAAGCTACTTCCTTTGGCATCTGTTATAGGACTTGGAGGCCCTAGCTATTTTTAAGGAAATGTATTTTAAAAATGAGGAAATTTATAATGAATGATTTTTTTTTGGGGGGTGCCGGGGATTGAACTCAGGGCCTTGTGCTTGCAAGGCAAGCACTCTAATCACTGAGCTGAATCCCCAGCCCCATGGATGATTTTTTAATATCCCAGGGAATTAACTACTAAAAAACTAACCAGATATCTAAGTGTAAAGAGAAAATATTAATGATACCATCCATGTCTTGTCAGATAAAAAATGCTGAGGTTGGGGCTGGGGATTTAGCTCAGTGGTTAGAGTACCTGCCTGGCAAGCACAAAGCCCTGAATTCGATCCCCAGCACCAAAAATAATAATAATAATAATAATAATAATAATAATAATAATGATGATGATGATGATGATGATGCTGAGGCTAAGAGATACTAAAAGAAGACAAGACACTAACCAGTGCTCTTGCTCTGGCAGAAAGAAATCTCTGCTTTCAGGGTCAACAAAAATGTGTGAAAACAACTCAGAAGAGGCTCAGCTTTCTCCTCATACAGTCTGACCTCAACACGAGATAAGACCCAGAACCGCACTGGAGGAAGAGACTGAAGACCACCAGTGGTCGGGGTCCCCTTCTGTTCACATAAAACTCCCCTCCATCAGGTTCCTCTCAACAGTGTGTCCAGTATGAACTTACAAAGAGCAAAACTGCATAAAATAAAGTAAACTCCTTATTTGGTTTCAATCACATCTCCACTGAGAGGTTTAAATGGACAGATTTAAATATCATTTCATTTCATTTCTCTGACTTTGCTATTCCGAAGGGAAGCAAAGGATTCTACAATCCCCATCCTAGGATGGATGTTGGTCCCCGAAGATCACCAAAAGCCATTTCTTCTGCTCAGATGAGTCAGAAAGCCCACGTACAGCGCATGGAAATGGCCAAGTCATTTTGGGTTTTGCTGTCTCTAAAGCAGGGACAAAAGGGATCACCACTTCTCAGCTCTACCACATGCATCAAAACAATGACTGTTACAAACAGCCAAAATTCATAATCTTTGAGTCGATATCCAAAGAGTATTAGTTAAAGAGTGAAAAAGAATAATTTTTGGAATTACGGACTGCTCGAAGTGATCCAGTCATAAGAACTTTTTGGTAACCTCCTTCCTTTTGAAGCATGGAAAGAAAAAAAGGAGAGAAGAAAAATACTCTGTTGGACTTGGCCATAAGTATAACTGATGTATCTCCAAAAAGGTAGACACAGACTAGACACAAAAGTCACAAAAAAGGCGTGTTTTTCAAGGAGTAAAAGGCTAAACTGCAGATTTGCACTTTTCATTAAAAATGGATACCATGGGATGGATACCCCTGAAACCCGGCTTATAAATGTTAGTCTAAATTTTTAAACTTTGGAAGGCTAGGGCAAGGAGGACTACAAGCTTGAGTCCTGCCTTGGCAATTTAGCAAGATCCTATCAGAAAATAAAAATGGGCTGGGGGTATAGCTCAGTGAGAAGGTCCTGGGTGCAAGCCAAAATACCACACACACACACAGGCGCACACACGCACAAGGTGTAATGCCTCGTGCTCTAGTCACTTCTGTTACTCAAATGGAGATCAGTCAACTGTTTTAAATAAGGTGTCACAAGAGAACACTGATCGCTCCTGAGGCGGGAGACACCTCTCTCCTTGTTTCACATGTATACCTGAATCCGGACCATCAATGTCTCTACCTCCCTTCTTAACTTAGTCCTCCCATTTCCAACAATCCAGCCAGACAAGTACCTTCTCAGTCCCTTCTGTTGTCCAAAGCGAAGTAACCTGCAGTACACTTGGCCAGCTAATCCCAGCACCCTGTCTCCGTCAGCTCACCTTCTCTGTATTTCTGGGTCGTTTGTATTATTTCGGAGATGTCTGAGCTGCAAGTCACAAGAGCAGGATAGAGGACATATTTTTGTGAATTACAGTAAGGTCCTTGTGGGAGCCCTTATGAAGTCAGGTGTTGCCAAGTTCTTTATATAAATTACCACATTTGAATTTCCACAGCAGGTCACTGCGTGATGATCCCCATTTTGCAGATGAAAAATCAGAGTGACGAGGGTTAGTTACCTGCCTGGAGTCTCACAGCTCGCCAGGGGCAGGGCAAAGACTTGTGCTAGGCTGTCTCCTTGCAAAATTTGTATCTTCAAATGGCAATGCACGAATACGTGTCTTGTAAGAGCATTGAAGGATATTTTTTACTCGTAGCATTTTATTTGGAAATTGTCACATTATATTTGGAAATGGAGGCACCTGGAATTTTTCATGTACTCCCGTTTTGACACTAGCAGGACCCCTCCCAGCCAGGCCCTCTCTGGCCTGCCACTGAGCTAACAGAACAGGGAGATGAGTAAGTCCATTTTCTCCCCCACAACTCTCTCTCATGCTGGTGCAAATGACCAGATGATACTTCAGCAGCCAATTTTAGTTCAATTTTACAATAAATTCAAACTGTGTTTTATTGGTGTGAAAAATCTGAGCACTAAAACATTAATTTCTGAAAATCGCTTCTTGTCTACAGTTTGCTTACTTTCACGCAAACAGCAGGCGTGACCCTGTCGCTCGCAGAGCGTCTTCCCAAGGATTGGGTTGGAGGAGGTCAAAGGACGCCGGGCTTGGAGCATCCTCTCTCTGTGGGCCCTGAGGATGAGGCGCTGTTCACACGCAGTATAGCAGAACAACTCCCACCGCCTTCGAGTGCTCTAGATCTATACCAACATTCACAGAGCAATTTAAAAATAACTTACCCACTTACAGAAGACTTTCCACAAGCTCTGTTTCAATTTATTCCTCATAGACAGTAAGAAAATTGAAATGCCACCAGGAACCCTTTTTATGACTAATTTTCATTATTGATGAAAGATGAGGCATAAAGTGCACAGCATAGACCAAAAAATAGCCAAAGTCACACAGAACAGTACATCACACATTCAGTAAAAATGTATCATCTAGTAGATTACGTACATGCAATAGTCCCAGTTGCCAACCACAGTGCTGTCAAGGTTCTGTGACACTTCAGAATATGGAACCTGTGCAACTGGGTGGTGTCAAGGAGAGATTTGTGCTTTGTCCTCATTCCTGGCACAGACCTCCTACAACCTTGGGGTTTCATGGGTGATAAGGATGTGAGGGGCACCTTGTGTTCCAATGAGGCAACTCTTGGCAGGGTGCTAGATAGCTTCAGGATGGGGGTTAGTTGCCAGAAAGACGAAGCCTTAATTAGAAACCTGGATGTTTCAGCCACACCCATCCTCCAGAGAGGAGAGAAGGCTGGAGACGGAGGTTGTTACCAAAGGCCAATGAGTTCATCAGTCATGCTTGTACGGGTGGCCCTGGTTTGTAACGGTTGGTTTATGTTTTTTTGATGTCACAGTGATACAAAAGCATACCCGTGCGGCCATTCTGTTTTTTATGTTTTATGTATTGCAACACCTTGAGGTTGTACTACAGTTAGCACCGCCTGGTCCAGAAAGTCCAGACAGTATCAGTCGCCCGGGTGGGTGGCCAGAGCCTGCTTCTTCCCAACGACACCTTTGTTCTTCCCACGTACCCTGCTCTGTGACTGGCTTCCCTATTGGAGCAATATTAGCTAAGCAGCTACACTTGTAATCCGATAGGCTGGTTATAGTTTGACCCACGTTGTACCCATGTTGTGACTTTTCTGTACAAATTACCCCTGACAATGGACCTCAGTGGCCACCTGCTTTCAGGACTCTCCTGTCTCTCGGGAGCTCTCTCTCAGTAAACCTTTCCTACTCTTAACCTCCTCTGTCCTTTGCCATTCATTCTTTGACTTCAGGGGACACGAATTCAACACAGCTGACATCTAGCAGGTAGAGAGTTATATTTCTCCTACATCACTACTATAACAAAATACCACAATCCAGGTAATTTATAAAGAAGAGAAATTTATTTCTCAAGGTTCCAAAGCCTGGGAGATCCCCGACCCAACCCCAGCAGACTTGGCGTCTGGTGAGGGCTGTTTGCTCTGCTTTCAAGATGGTGCCTTGTCGTTCTGTCCTGCGTTCTCACAGACAGAAGACAAGAGAGCAGTCCCTTCAACCTCCAGCCCTGTTCAAATGGCACCTAATCCCCTTTCCAAGGGCTGTGCCTTCCTGGCTAAAATGTTCCCTAAAGGGCTCACCACTTAATAGTGTCGCGTGGGGGATTAAATTTGAACATTAATTTTGAAAGGGATGCAAACATTCCCATCAGAGTGCCAGAGAATCTGGGCAGAGGGTTTGTGAAACTCTATTACTGTGGAATTTCCCATGAGTCCATAATTATTTCAAAATACAAAGTTTAAAACATGGTTAAAATAGTTGTATAAACAGATTTAACTTTTGTATCTTTAGTTTGTTATTAACATGTTATTTGAACTTAGCTGAAAGTTAATAACAATTTTTACTGTAGCTTCTGTAGATATGACTGTCTTTCCATAAACTGTCGCTGATTTCAACTCATTTTGACCTGAAAATATTTCAGTCCACAGCCACTACTTGCCATTCTTGCATCTGTGAGTGTGGTCCAGGTTTGGCTCAATACAAATGGGTAGATTTAGGTTTTTTCCACAAGAAGTCCAATTACCCTTGTGAATTTTTTAATTTCTGTACTATTTACAAGTTTATAATTTTGTTAAAAATTGGGTTGATGGGAGAATAATGCATGTCAGAGAATCTTCAGGCTGCTCATCAGCTCTCTCTCTCACAAGTCACTTGTCCAAAAACCAGGATTTTGCACCACTGCCCCATATAATGTGCAACCTCGGCCACTTCTGGAATTAAGGAAACCACATTCTTCTCCATCTTATTTCACACATAATGCAGGTCCAACCCATTAATTTATCAACTTAATTCAATGAGATGTAGCAACTTGACAATTTTAACATTAAACTTCAGTACCATTAGAGCCAACAGATCTATTAACGAGCTAATGAAATATTATGCTATGTATTATGTTACTACTTTAACCTAACAACAAAAAGAGTAGAAGGCATCATGCGTTCCGGCAGATAGCAACATTTTTAATCGACGATAGCTTGTGTTGGACACATTGATTTGCTGGTCAAAGTCTCCAGTTTTCATGAGAATTGTTCTTTCATCTGCACAGTTGCTATGGGAGCTGCCTCATACTAAGTGGTAAAAACTGACTATTATCACCTCATCCAACTCCACATGCAGCGATGTCACCTTGCTAGCTCGAAATCAGCCACGGTGGGAGTATTTCCAGCACAGCAACGCGCAGTCACAGAGACCCGCACACCTCCCCACGCCTGCCTCAGAGAGTCAGTCATCAGTATCAGCAGCCAACCTTGCACTTAGCATGCTCTCGGCGCCCCCGGGCCACAGTCGTTTGCCTGAAGCTGGGCACCCGGCTCCAGCGGGGCCACTTCATCCTCCTCCTGCAATCTGTGAAGCAGGAACTTGGGATGAAGGTCAGCCTTTCTCCAGTGGCTAAGAGTGTGACGAGAATGTCTTACGAGCTGTTGCTGGGCAGGAGGAACGCTTCCTGCTACTTAGATCACAAAACCAAAGACAGCAAAAGAGGCAGAAAAATAAAATCCACGCACAGAAGTGAGCAACAAGACAGGGGTTTAAAGAATGTGGGAATATTTCAGTTCCTCCTACTGACTTCTAAAAAGCACCTGTATTTTTATTCACACATTCCACCAGACATTTCAATTCATTGTAAAAAAAATCCTCTTTGTTTAATTAACTATGGTTTCTGGACTTTGTGATCTAGAAGTGTCCTAATTAGCAAGTGTGCAAATATTTGCTAAGTTAATCAAAAGCCTCTCAAAGCCTTTCATGTTGGAAGGCGCTCCTCTCTGATGAGGGAACAGTAACACATTTCAGCTGGAAGCTTGAGTTCGATGCCGATTCTAGGAATCGTGTAACTAAGGCTACCCGCTTGCAGCTTGGTCTATCATTCATTGTACCAAATACTGGAACAAATTAATTTTTTCTTACTCAACGAACCTTCTGTTCTTAACAAGTATTTTTAACTTGCTGTAACTTAAATAGCCTTTTTTTCTATGCTTGAAGTTTCAATTTCCCATTTCCTAAATATACCACCTGAATTACTAAGAGAATAATTTTTAACAGGTCCTTTTGCTCAGCTCAAGACTGCTATTTACAAATCAGACACAAAACCTTAAATATTGCCTAACTTTTCTTTCTCATGTGAAAACCCCAAAGTACAAATAATTTTAAATAAAAGATAAATAATAGGAAGCAGGGAGATCCATCTTTTGCAAATGGGAAGGGGATCCAGAGACAGACAGGAGAGAAAAGGAATTAAAAAGAATTAAGATATGTTAATTACATCTCCCTCCCTCCTAAGATGAAAGCAAATATTGTGTACTGCAAATCTGTACTAATAAAATTGTTTTTAAAAATTCTAAAGCCTTTTATCTATTGGTAGCATGAGTTAACAAAAACAACCCTGCTATTTAAGATGAAGCCATAATTAATTCGCCCCAAACTAAGACAGCAGGTGCAGCTGAATAGGTCCTGCCCTGTACAAGGGCCTCTAACCAGTAGAGTGAGTGAAAGCCTCCTGTGGGGAGAGGGGTGGAAACTCTCCAACTCTGAACCCCGGCCCCACAACTTCCTGACCCAAACCACGAATGAACATACTTACTCGTGAATTCTTGTGATTCATTTACCACCTTTCCAGCATATTCATTCGCTAACTTTCTCTTCTCCTTTGTGATACAGTGAGATTTCTTAAGGATGAAACTGCACTTCCAATTCTTCCACAGGTCTAAACTAACAAAGACAATCTGGCCACCGAATCACTGATAAATGAAAGAACGTGTTTATAATCGTGCCGCGCACACCGAAACAGCATTAACCTCTAGCTACGTGGTATTTTGATGAGTAAGTAAGCCTGCTTTCAACAAACTGGAAAAGCTGCGTATTACAGCAAATCCACCTGTCCAAATGTAGAGCTAAAAAGGTGACGAAAACAGGGTAAAAAGCGACAGCCAACTCGCAAGGAGTAAAGAAGGCACAGGTTAGCCCAAGCTGAGATCAAATATAACTAGTTGTTTGTTACAACATAATTTGCCTCTTGAATACATAAGTACCAAGATAAGGGAAATAAACATTTTAATCAAATAGCCACGCAGGATCAAACAGAAGAGAAGAATAATAAATTGCAAATGGAGGCCAATCAATTCCATAAACTATCCCCTGAAAATTCCAGCCTTGGAAAATGCTCTGTGAAACCAAAAGCCCCAACATACAGGCTGCTGGATTACAAATGAACCTGTGGTGTGGAAGGAAGAATAGTGACCCCCTCCCAGATACTACACAATTTTATCTCTAAAAACTTTAGAATGGACTTCGCGAAGATTCAAATTTCACTTTTGAAAACATGACCATGTTTGTGGTAGATGGCAGATCAGGAATATCGTGTGCTGATCCTTATCATAACCAGTTCTGTTCAACCACATAATACTGAAAGGCATAAAAGTACATAGTCCAGCACAGACCGAGTGCAATTTAATCACATTACGTGCACCCCGAGTATTCCTATAACTGTAAACACAGCTCAAACACACCCAAATCTCATACTTCCTGATCACAGTACTTGCTGCTGTGATTCCAGAGTGTAAATGCCAAGACAACGCCAGCTTTTACCCTCCAAATCTGTATTCTTGACCTTCTTTTCAGAATAACAAAACTTCATACCTGCATATGATATATGCTAGGGGTCAGGTAGAAACTCTAGGGTACACCAGAACATATAAAAATTATGTGACTAGATAGCCAGATGTGGTGACACATGCCTGTAATCCCAACACTCTGGAGGCTGAGGCAGGAGGATCACCATGAGTTTGAAGCCATCTAGTCTTCATAGCAAGACTCTGTCTCAAAAAAAAAAAATGAAATGGAAATTGACTTTCTACCTCACTCAGTATTTCAGACTTATTTGCTATGATGTATTAATTTTATTCAAACCCTAAAATGACTGCTGAGTTGGGATTGTAGAATTATTTCTCTTCGGGGACAACGTTGCTGAATGGATGGATTCAGACATTTCACCGACCTCCACAATTTTGGCCCAAAAGCCAGTTCAGTAAACACAGAGGTACAAAGCTAAATTGTACAATTTAAATCATTAAAGTAATTGGATAAGGATCAAAATTTCTGAAGGGATTCCACATTGATTTCATTTTACCTAAAGCACATTTTCGAGCAAGCAGGTATTGAACGTAAATCTGTCTACTGATGGAAACTGCAGTTTTCTGCAAAGGTCAGTGCTCGGCACCCAGCGTGAATGGTTTGTCTTTTTCTCCTGAGACAGGACTGTGTGTGGACAAAGTTCTGTCTTATCACCATTTTACGGCGCTCTCCGTCTTCCTGTCAGAAACTCCCGGGCCCCTTTACGAGACTGTCCTTCCTCAGGGGTACCTGGCCATGGAGGTTGCCCGGGACCCGTCCTCTGCTTCACAGAATAAGGCAGCAGAGAAATGATTCCCAATGAACTGTCCATGACTCTAACTCAATGGCTTCATTATCCTCTGATACATTCAGCTCCAGTTTTAACCTGCACGTCCGTGCACCCGGCCAGACTCCTTCCCTGCAGGACTCCTGTGCCTGCCCGGGATTCGGGGTTCACCCTCTCACCTCGCTGAGGCACCCACCTCTTGCCCCCAAGCGTCCTTCAGTGTCTTCTCTCCTGACTGAGGCAGTTCATCAAGCGAAACTCGGGTTCACTTCCTTGCTTTCCGCACAAGGGAAAAGGGGAAACAAAAAACCAACAAACCATTTGTGCTGCAGCCTTTTGAGAATGTTGGGGGCAAAGACTGAGGTTATACAGCAGCTGCACGTAACACTTCGATACTGGGACCATTGGCCTGTCACAAACATCCTGTCACTCAGCGTTCTCTCTCTCTCTCTTTCTCTCTCTCTCTCCTCTCACTTCCCTCCCTAGAAATACCAGCATTTTAAAAACAAACCCCTGGAAATATATACCCAAATCATCCATACACTCTGGTAAATTGAAGTCACATTGTCTGAATCTAACTTTTCTCCTTTCCTCTCCAGTCCCTAAAACCAAAAGATGCTTTCCCACTGCTGTGAATTACATCACACTTCATACATAGCAGGAATCACTAGGGTGAGTATTTACTTAAAGATCTAGTACTTCTTGCATCATAGAAGCCACTAGGGTTAATATTTATTTTAAAGAGTTATTACTTTATTCTGTAACATTATGCATCTTTTCATACTGGGTCATGACCTGGCTTTAAAGTGCTGAAACTGTCTCCAAAGAGATCTTTCAGCAGGATGTGGTGGCTGCCCAAGAGACTGGGGGAAGATTGCAAATTCGAGGTCAGCCTGGGCAGCATAGCAAGAGCCCATACTCAGAGAGAGCGAGAAGAAGAAGGGGTGGGGGGAGAGGGGAGGGCAGGAGAGGAGAGGGAGAGGGAAAGGGAAAATGAGAAAAAGAGAATTTCTTCCTGAGGACTATTAGACAGAAAACCAGGAAAAAAGTCTTGCAGTTTTGGTTTTACTTTTACTATAGGAAAGAACTCTTGGTTCTCATCATCAGGCTCTATCAATTACCAATTCAAGCCTATAGTCTCAACTACCCAGGAGGCTGAGGCAGGAGGAGTGAAAGTTCAAAGCCAATTTAGGGAGACTGTGTCTCAAAGTAAAAAATAAAAATAAACAGGGCCAGGGATGTAAATCAGCGGTAGATAGCTCCTGAGTTTGATTCCAAGTACTGCCAAAACCAAAAATCCAAATGTTATATACTTTAGTGTGGATCTGTGAAAAATGATTCATATTTTTAAAACCATAATAGCACTATCACAAGCATGTTAAAAATAATTCCTTGACTGAATCATGATTCGTAGTTTAAGTGTCCATGCCTCTTACACTGCCCCAGCACAAGGAAATGACAGATCACTGTGTTTTAAACTACCTGCATAATACATCATTCATACCTCCAATATGGATCCAAATATTAGGTATTATAATTATTCATTGAATTAGGTTTGTCCCCACATGGAGGCATTTCTACACTGCAGTAATTATTCATTTACAACAACAACCTCGACTCTCAAGAAATCCTGGCAATCCCATAAGAATTTAAGAAAAAGAAAAAAGAGAGAAGTGGCAATATGAGAAATTGGGTCTGAATTGTGCTTTCTGAATTGTGCTGAGGGAATCATCTCATGGCCTCCACACACCCCCTTCCACTCCAAGGCTGAGTTTGTACAGAAAGGCAATTCTGTCTGTTTTACTTTTTGCTTTTATTTGTAACATCTGGAGGAGTGTCTAGTACACAGAGTCTACAAAATATTCATGGAGTGAATGAGTGAAAAAAAGACATTGAGCCTACCCAGAAAACTGATGAGTTGAATTTGCATTCATAAACTGTTACTATATCATTATTCTTTACGTTTTATTCTTTATGGTTTTGCCAATTTTTTTCTGATAAGTTAAGCACTTATATAAGTAGCCATCATTTTTGATCAAATGAAGATGTGTTTCTCTCAGAAGTTGACGTGATTTTGATCTAAAATGTCTCTCCAAAATCTCATGTGCACAGAAATGGGGCCTGTTTGGAGGGTAGGTAGCAGGGGACCTGACAGGGTGTGTTCTTCTCCTCAGCTCCTGCTCCTACTTTCCGGCCACTGGGATCTGTGTGTTCCAAATGGAGGGATTAATGGTAGTGTGTCTTGTACTGTAACAGTTTTTTTTAGATGTAAACCTTCCGTGTACATATTGATCACCCCTCGTTTGTTTGTGTGTGTATGAACACTCGGATGTTAGAAATGTGTAGTTTACTGTGAGTCAATTTAATTGGAGGTCAGTTAGGTCTCAGTAGACGTAGGTATAGGGAGAAGACATTGACTATCTTCATATTCTTGAATGCTGGGTGCTGTCCTGGTGCACAACACACACAATAGCCCAAGTGGTCGCGGCTGGCAAACGAGAGATGAGACAGCTGTACCGGCCCCTGTACAGAAACCTCACAACTCTGTGACTGTGAAGATCCACTCTGAACACGTAAACTCATGTGAGTTTATCCACTGGCGTGATATTTGTGCAGAAGCTTGCTGCATACTTTCATTGTTCAATAAACATTTACAAAGTGCTTAATAATTAAATATCACTGCAGTGCTGTGTGAAACTTTAGTACACTGTTTCATTGTTGTTGTTAGATTCAGGCTTTCGCTGCCTCTTGGCTCATTCTTCATTCAGAGAAAAAGAAAAAAATATAACCTGTAAGTTACAAATTATGAAAAGAACAATGAAAGCCAAGCAAGTTTATCTGCTTTCTCTTTGATTACAGAGTAACAGAAGGTTGGCATGTGGCTCAGGGGCAGAGCACTTGCTAGTACATGTGAGGCCCTGGCTTGGATCCCCGGAACCACAAAGAAAGGGGCCAAGAAGGGAGAGAGGAAGGAAAGAGAGATCATAGACGATGTAAATTTCCTTAAAATATTTGACAATAGATACAGCACTAAATAATTTTGTCATTTTGCAGTATAAAATGAGTAACTATAAAATAGACATCTGTTTTAAACAGCTTGGAAAATGCATAATTAAAATGAAAATTATCTACATGTTGAAACTTGCTCTTTGCCACTTCTGTCTTAAAAATTTACCTGATGCTATAAATTCATATTGATTTTCACTCTTGAGTGTAAATATGGAAAAGTAATGCCATCAGTTGAATACAAAATCTTTGCCAAGATTCTTTTTAGCCAGACACAAAATTGGCTTAAAAAGGAAATATAAATGACTTTTGTGTGTGTAGTACTGGGGGTTGAACCAGGTCCTACATATTGCTACATCCCCATCTCTCCCAGAGTTTTTTAGGTTTGTTTCTTTGTTTGTTTGATGTACAGACTCACTAAACTGTTAAATTTCCCGGCCTGGGTTTGAATTTGCAATCCTCCTGCCTCAGCCTCCAGGAGTGCTGGGATTACATGAATGTGCCACTGTGCTCAGCTATAAATGACTCTTAAATGTATGTTAATATGTTCATTATATGAAACTATAATATGAGTCATATATTTTTCACCCATTAGATTAACAAAGATCAAAAAATGTAATAATTCACTGCACTGGCAAGTTTGAGGATAAGGGCTCTTTTATTTCTTGCTGGTGGGAGTGAAAATTAACAACTTCCATGGAAGATAATGAAGAAGTATCTCTCAAAATTAAAAAACACATATCCTTTAGCCCAATAATTCTTCTTCTAGTAGTTTATTCTGTGAATATTTATATGCTTGTATGAAATAAAGTGTGGAAAAGGATATAAATTGCAGTATTATAAACAATAATCAGCAATAGCCTAAAGTAAATAAATTATGATATACCATAAAATTAAATTCAATTAAGGCTATGGCAGCTTTATACATAATTAAGAACAATCTCCATTCTATATTAAATGGAAACAAGAAAGGCACAGAAGAGTAGGCCATGAGTTCTGCTGGAAAATGAAACCTTAAAATAATGAAAGGTTAATAAGAAATTTTATTTTTTCTCATATAACAGCCTAGAAAGGACTTCTGGGAAGATGGAAACATGGTAAAGCAGTAACAAACCAACCTCTCCAAGATCAGAATCCAGACACTGGAAAATAACAACTTGGGGAAGAAAAGAAAGAGGGGTGGATCCGTGGGACCCAGGAAGGGTTTGAAGGGAAAACTGGAGCCCACAACCCCAACCCAGAAAAAGAAGGTGGCAAACTGCACTTCCTCCCCGGCTCCTGGCTCTAGGCTTTCTGTGTGAGAGGAGGATGGACTCTACAGAGACACAGTGAGGGTGGGTGACTCCAGAGGCCCCCAGGGAGAAATGCACCAGGAAAGCGGAGCAGTGCATGCTGTGTGCTACAACAGCTGGTGAGTCACTCCAGTCCAAGCAAGTGCCGTGTTCCCTGGAGACAGTGCTTGGTCCAGCACCAGTTTAGGGAGCGGCCAACTAAACCCAGGACTCAGAGCAGCCATGGGTTGGCTTCATCGCAGGGCTCCCAATGTTGAAAGCCCATAGTGACTGGGTGAAGAACAACAGCAGGAAATGTCCAGGGTCAAGAAGTCATGATCGAGCTGGCAAGAGACACTCTTGTGTTGCAGGCTGAACAATTCAGGCCCCCAACTCCACAACCAGAGGCCAGGATCAGCCTGAACTTCTGTGGAGTTGAAGAAAACCCAGAAAAAACAGCCCAGAGCTATCATACTAGACACACTGTCAAATGCCTAAGCTACTATTCACTTGGAGCTGAGACATCTCTGCAAAATAGATTCATTCTCCTTCATTCCAGTTCAAATGGAAGGGGAAAGAAGGAGAGAGTGTCAACCTTATTAGGGCAGGGTCCAGAAAATGCACTTGGTGCTTCACTCAGTCATTGCCAGAACATCAGCCCTTGGTCACACCAAGCTGCCAGGGAGGCTTGTAATGTGCTCCACAATATGGGCACTTATGTAGCAGTCAAAAATCAGGAATGTAGCTAACACAGAAGAAAGAGGGAAAGAAATTTATGAGACCACTGCCCATCTACGTTATGGATATTGTGTTATAATTTAGGCTTAAAATAATAAAGAACAGACACATATTTAATGCATGAAATAATGTCACCCCAAAAGATACCCCAGAATCTGTTAATAATGGCCACATTTCAGAAAGGTGTAGCTGGGAGGAATTTTGATTTTTCCCTGTTCAATGTCCTACCATGCACAAAAGAACTATGTCCAATACAAAGGAAAACTGAGTCAAAATGTTACTAATATCTCACAATATTAGCAATATAATTCAGTGTTAAAAATGAAGCACAAAAAAGTATTACCTTCCTATGTAAATTTTAAAAATCCTGATGGATAAATGAAGTAGAAGTCTACTGACAGAAATAAAAAATTTGAATCTGTAAGGGAGCTGGGAGGAGATTATCATCTTCTGCATCCAGGTCTTTGCGTATAAACTCCTACTATGAGATGATATTTTCCATATTTGTTAGAATGCCAGGACCAACCCATCAGGATCCAGTCTAGTTATATATGTCCCAGTTCCTCTGCTAAGCTATCTCCATACATTCCCTGGGCTCCAGCTATGCCAAGCAAGAGCTAATGAATATAGAAATCATAGAACATTAATATACAAAGCTATTTCTCATCATTTGCCTTTGCCTGTGTTTTCTCTGCTTGGAAGGTGTCACGTGGTCCCCTGGGAAACCTCACTATTCCATACTGAATCTTCCCTCACTAGCATCCTTCCTTCTATCTCCACGGTGGTTAAATCCTGTTACTCTTTAAGGGTCTCGTCTACTCACTGTGCAACAGCCAATATTTAGAGGTGAACAGGTAGGAAAGAAGTCAGTTTGATTATGATAATTTAGCTGGCCAGTACAGTGGCCAGACTGTTGCCCTAATGACCATTTCCAAGAAATCAGGTACAGGAAAGAGTTTATGAGGATGAAGGAGGGAAGTGGGGATAAGAGATAGGAAGTGGACATGCTGAGTCACCCATGGTGGCTCCGAGCCTCTTTGTCATTCAGTGAATGTTTTTCTTTCTCTGCAGTCTGGACATCAATGCAATTACAAATGACTTTTGTCTCCTGAGTGCATCCTGCTAATCCTTTTAGATAAACACATTATTCTCCTGCAAGTTAAACATTATTCTTCTTTTAATTAGAGAACAGAATGAGCAAGTCCTTGGTCCACACTTGATGTTATTGATGACTACCATTGACTCCCAGTTCTGAAGAAGTAAAGAAAAATTATCATTGTACAGTTTGTCCCCTTTCTTTGGAATAGTTAGTTGACTCTAGAAGTTAACATCTCAGGCATTTAAAGTGGGTTTTCTTTTACAAGTAATAACATTGGGCAGAGGGGAAAACAATGACCATACAAGGGCAGTTTTGCAAAGTAAAGCTAATCTTCAGTAGGGGAGCGTAGCCACTGGTACATTTTCTCAAGTCTGCTCCTGAGGGCCCCTAGAAGCATTTCTGCCCAGGCCTTCTTGCATTTCATGTCACACATACTTTGTGACATGATGTGTTCAGAAGTAATTATAGAAGACAAACACTGCAGGGTGGCACACACCTGTGATCCCAGCACTCGGGAGGCTGAGGCCGAAGGATTGTGAGTTCGAGGCCAGCCTGAACTGCATAATGAGACCCCGTCTCAAAACAGCAACCAAAAGTAATTATAGAAGACAGACTGGGAAGAACTAGGAACAAAGTTGCTGTGGAGTAAAGTCCAAGATACCTTTCCGCTTGGAAACTCTAAGACCTTGGTAAGTTATCTAACCATCTGAGATCAGCTTTCTTTATGCATTTACAAGGTTGCTAAGTTCCCAGTCTTGAAGCGCTTAATTTACCACTTCAAAATGATATACCCTGGGAATAATTGCCACGCATATAAATGTGCTTCTTTTTAATATATTATTTCCTGTAACGCAATTTTAATAATATAAGAGCCCATCTAACATAACATTTAAACAATGACATAGATTTTTTGTGTGTGTCTTGCTTTCTGTTGTTGCCATTGCTGTTCATTTGTTTGTTTTTTGGTTTTTTGAGACAGCTTCTCACTGTGTGGCCCAGGCTGGCCTAAACTCACAGTGAGCCTTTTGCCTCAGCCTCCCAAGTGCTAGGATCACAGTATGCACCACCACGCCTGGCTTATGACATAGGTTTTTAAGATTGAAGTTTCCACCATATATTTTCTCACCATAAATTTTCACTAAATGTGTCCGTTATTTTTTTCCCTAAGTGATCCAGGTACCCTATCTGAAAGCAAAGGCAATACATACCCACCCTTGCACAGTATTAGGTCCCAAAGGTCTCACTTGGCTTTCTTCTTTCTGGGCCTAGCACAGACCCTGCCTGTCTGGGGATTCATTACAGGCTTGCTGAATGAATCTAAAGGCCAAAGGGGTTTGACAACTGCACTGAAGAACTATTGCTAGCAAGGAGTTTTTACTCTTATTGAAATAGGATAGAAGAAATAAAGACAGGAGAAGAGCAACAAGGATAATCATAATTAAAAATTGTACTTTTAAAAAGACTGCAGCTTCCAGGTGTGGTGGCACATACCGGTAATTCTAGCACTTGGGAGGTGGAGGCAGGAGGATCGCCACAAGTTCAAGGCCAGCCAAAAGTACATATGGAGACCCCATCTCAAAAAAAGAGAGAGGAAAAAAAAGACTGCAACTTTCAGGGTGCAGTCTCAGCCCCCCAGGGCAACCCACATCAGCCTTCCCTTGGCCAGATCAGACTGCTTTCCCTCCAGACCCATCACGCCCCAAATCCCTCAGTAATGCTGCCCATCTACTAACCAGCTCAGTCGGGAAAGTGAAGAGCAGGAACTTGATGCTGAGGCAAAGCAACAGGTTGAGCGAATCCAAGGCATGCTTAAATGATACCTCTTTTTAAAAAATGAAAAACACTGTGCTCACACCTGTAAAATGGGCCCCACATCCTCCCAGGGTCGGCCACTTTTTCCCGGGGTTTCCGCCCCTTCAAGAGAAGCATAGATGTTCCCCGTTACAGGAAATAATGAGCCTCTTTCTCGTGAGGGCTCACACTCTGGTTTTCTGTGGGCTTTTTAATTTCTGCCTAATAAATCCTCTCCATGCCTCTTAATGGCGCGTCTTGAAAATGTTTTCCATGATGGGCATCAGTGAACACGTAGCTTATTCTGTGGGTAGTGTGGGTTCATCTCCACTGTGGGAACCTCCTAGGCGCTGTCTGGTGACATCTGTAGTTTTCACATGTGGGCAAGAGAGTCTATTTCTGCCTGAGAGTCAAAGCAGAGTTTTCCCATGCAAATTGAAATATCCGCTCGACTAACCCACCACATGAAGCAGAACTGCGACATGGAAAAGACATTTTCATACCCTAATTCACTGAGCTGCCGCCCAGCCCTTTTTTATGTTTTATTTTGAGACAGGGTCTCACTAAGTCAGTAAGTTTCCCCGGCTGGACTCAAACTTGTGAGGCACCTGCCTCAGCCTCCCACAGTGCTAGGATTATGGGCCTGCACTACCATGCCTGGGAGTGTTAACTAACTCTTAGTAGGAACTAGGAATTGTTTCTGAATTCACTAGGAATCTTGCAGCCATTGTGAGTAAGTAGGTGAGCTGAACATTTCTACTTACAAAACTTGGCTTTATTTATTCTCAGCCAATGATTTCATTGTACTTATTAACTCTCCAGTTGGAAGCATCAAAGTTAAAGTCACCTGATAGAAAGAAAGCTTTTGTAAATAAGGAGGGGAAGAGGGATTGAAGGGAGGGGAAGGGAGTGGGGAAAAAAGAAGAATCAAGCTGTTATCATGTACAGGTACAGACTCCCTATGATGAATGTGATCATTATGTATACCTAAAACGTACCAATAAAATTAATTTTTAAAAAAAGTTAGAGGAGGCTGGGGATTTAGCTCAAGCGGTAGAGTGCTTGCCTAGCATAAGGCCCTGAGTTTGATCCCCAGCACCTCTCCCACCCCCAAAAAAGTTAGAGTTACCTGGCTCTGTGGCTGCAATCAGGGTGAAATAAGACAGGGACCTTCCCAGGCACAAGACCCATGATTTTGAGGCCTTACCTCACGTTCTATTTCCGAATAAACACGGAGGCAGCGTCCCTTTCCCATCATCCCTTGCTGACAGTGTGGGGGCTGCGCTGTCCCCTTAAAGCCCCACTCTCAGTACAAGGGCAGATGCCCCACACCAGCAGGGGACACCAGATGACTCCAGGAGTGAAATGGCCAACGATCCACACCCTCCAGCGGGGAAACCCTAAAATGCCCTACTCGTGGCTCAGTGGAAGTTCACCAGAACCTCAGCTACCCCAACCAACGCCTTTGAAAGTTGTTCCCCTTCCTTTGATAATGAACCAGGCTGATTTTCAGCTCATTTCCTCAACACGGAATTCCCTCCTAGTTTCTTCTTTCTTCTCAAGTCAAGCCTTTTGGCGTACATCCACTCTGTTGCTTCGGTTTGTTACCATCCAGCTGCTAAATTCTTCCCTCAAAGCAGAAAGAATTACGAGGCAGAGTCAAAAGAGGACTGAGCAAAAGGATTTGTTGTAGGGTGAAAGCAGAAAGTAGAATGCAGCATTTACTGTAAAGCAGAAGAAAAAGCTCCCAGCAAACGAACCTGGGAGGGGGCCTCGAACAGGGTGCCAAGGGGACTCTGTCTAAGGGTTTTTATATCCCAAACGCCTACAGCTCAGCCAAGTTGAGATGAGCCTAGGGGGTTACCAGCGGGAAAGTTTGATGTGGAACTGGGCCTGTAGGAGCTGAGGCCTGTAGCTAGCAAGTGTATGTTTGTAGGCACTAGTAATTATAATTTTAACAGAACAAAGACATTCTTCAGGAGGTGTGAATATCTTACTTCAAGACAAGAAAATCTCACCAATCTGACGAGCCTCCAGGCGTCGCCATGGCCTTGGCTGAATCTTTCTGACTCCTCTCTCGGCTTGGCCTCCTGCCCCGGCTGCCCATCAGCTGGGGGCTCCCTTTGCCAGGGCACTTTCCACGGTCCCTCCCCTCGTGGGCCGCTGTCACTCTGAGAAAGCTTCTGCTGTGCTTGACAATTGCTGTCCGGGGCCTCTTGCTCGGTTAGGAAGATGACACCCGAACCTAAGTAAACGGGACCTAAACCCAACCACACCAGCACTGAGGGCTGTTACTCCTTCTCTCCTACTCTCTT